>LBNU01027978.1:0-24096 GCA_014162995.1 Artemisia annua | reverse complement strand
TACTCCCTCCGTCCCAAAATTATTGTCCAGTTTGAATTTTCAAAGTCAAACTGGTTCAACTTTGACCATAAATATATATTTTTTTATTATATAATACTTGATGAAAATTATACTATTGAAAAATGCATTTAAAACCCAATCCATTTATATATTTTGCATCAAATGTTATATAACACCCAAAAAAATATTTAAGGTCAAAGTTGAAGAAGAAAGACTAAAAAAGTCAATAGTGGACAATAAATTTGGGACGGAGGGAGTATATTAAAAATTTAAGATTTTTTTTTTTTTTTTTTTTTTTTTTTTTTTTTTTATTAAAAAAAAAAAAATAAAATTTTTCTTTTTTTTTTTTTTTTTTTTTTTTTTTTTTTTTTTAATAAAGAAGAAATAACTAAAATTTGTCCATTTACTATTTAGATAATTTGTAATATGTGTTTATCTCACCTATACGGATATAACAAACTAAAAAGTCAAATTTTAAGTAAAGACAATATAAAATTAACACTTTTAGAAGATTAATAAAATAATATCAATATAGTATTGGCATTTAAGATTATGTTGTGATTAATTCAAGAAGCTTTTATTGCTTTATCATTTTAAATGGTACTCACATTATTTTCTTTCTATAATTATGGTCAACTTATACCATGACTTAAAAGCATGTATTTTTTTCTTCCTAATAAAAAGGCTTGCAATCCCTCATCTTAAACACAAACTTTCATAAAAAAAAACATATATGGCTTTTTCCTCATTTGCCTTTGTCATAACACTAGCATTTCTACACACGGCTGGTTGCTATCCAGTGACAGCCAAAGGTAACACAATTACCATCGACCTCATCCATCGTGATTCCATCGACTCACCTTTTTATGACCGTTCGATGAACTTTTTACAACGTATCGGTCATGCTATAAAGCGCTCTATTAGTAGCGCCAAATGTTTCAATGCATACCATAATCCAAAAAGATCAACATACCAAACCCAAATTATACCCGATCATGGGGAGTTTCTCTTGAATATTTCCTATGGAAATCCATCACATCGACTCCTAGCTATAGCCGACACTGGTAGCGATTTGTCATGGATACAATGTAAACCTTGTCTTAAATGTTATAAGTATAAGGGTCCAATTTTTAACCCGGAGAGATCTACAACCTATAAACCTGTTGCATGTGAATCAAATACGTGCAAGGCTATAGGGACAATTGATGCTAACTGCACTAAAACAAAAAATTGTCCCTTTGATGAGAGCTATGCCGACGGGTTTGTTACCAACGGTACTATTTCTACAGAAACTGTCACCTTAGGTGATAGGGTCCTCCCAAATATTGTATTCGGTTGTGGGTTTTATAATGATGGTGTTTTTCATCCAACATGGGGTGGGATAGTAGGGCTTGGTGGTGGCGATTATTCACTAGTGTCACAAATGCGTTCTTTTGTGCCTGGTAAATTTTCATACTGTTTGATTCCTTTCACTCTTACTAATGGTATATCAAATATGTCTAGTAAAATGATCTTTGGTGACATTGATTTTGGCCCAAATGTGGTTTCCACCCCACTTGTCCCTAAAGTACCCAAAACATTTTATTATGTCACACTTGAAGGTATTAGTGTTGGCGACTTGAGGCTAAATGTAGTAAGTGACCGCTCTAAACCTACAAAGCCATTAAAAGGTAACATGATCATTGACTCAGGGACAACGTTAACAACGTTGCCTCGTGAAATATACCATGAATTTAAGGCCGCTCTTAAGGAGGCTATTAATGTAAGAACGATTAAAGATCCACAAAATATTTTGGGTCTATGTTATCGCTATACAAAAGTTACTAAGTTACCTAAAGTCACGATGCATTTTGAAGGGGCAGATGTCGAGATGAATAGAGATAACATGTTCATGCCGGTTAGTAATCATATTATGTGTCTAGCAATGAGATCGGCTAAGGGTAGTATCCCTATTTTGGGGAACATAGCTCAAATGAATTATATTGTGGGCTTTGATTTAGAAAACAATATGGTGTCGTTTAAACGTACCGATTGTGAAAAGTTGTAATAGAAGGTTTTTCTCACCGAGTTGGACTTTATATTGTTTTATAGTTATTTGGCCACAGGTTGATCATAACCATGTTGTCTTGTACTGATCATTTTACACATGTAACCATATTCTTTTCTGAGGTGAGATCCTTGCAAAACATATATCCTTTAAAAAACAAATAAGTCAATTTCAACTATCCATCCACCTTTCATCTAATGGCTAAGATCAAACCAAAAAATAACAAAGGAATGGCAAAATTGGCATTTTAGCTTATTTAATATAAAAACCCACTTTACACCTTTTTAAAAAAAATAACATATCTTGCAAACAGTAAATCTTCAAGCTACGAAAAATATACCATCGCGACGAGAATTAAATCATCTTTCTATAGATATGCATTGTTATATACTTTCGACGATGTTTTTTTTCAAAATTTTGGTCCAGAAAAATCGTACGGGATTCGTAAAAAATCCCATGGGATTCGTAAAAAGACGATTTTTTTCGGAATATCCGTCCAGAAAAATCCCACGGGATTCGTAAAAAGACGAACTTTCTTTTTTCAAAATTTCCGTCCAGCAAAATCCCACGGGATTCGTAAAAAATCACTTGTGATTTGTTATTTTTAAAAGATCACAAATGATTTGTAAAAATGAGTAAATCACTGTTTTTGAGTTTTATACTTTTATATCACAGCTTTTTAAAGGTAGATGTTTTTTATATGATTGTTGAAATGAGCTCTTAGAATCTCTTTATTAAAAAGTTGTATGTTGTTATACAGAATCCAATGTGATTCTCTCTGATCCCTTTGGATTCATACAGAATCTCATGGGATTTAATAAAGATACTTGACGAGTATCTTTTATGTGATTCATACAGAATCCCATAGGATTCTGTATGAATCACATGGGATTCTGTATAAACGCAATGGGATTTTCATTTTGCTTTATATAAACTCTAAGTATAAAATCAAATGAGATTCTGTATGAATCCCAAGTGATTCTATATGAAATCACATAGGATTTTGTATGATTTATCTTTTCGATAAATCACAAAGGATTCTGTATGAAATCACATGGGATTCAATATGAATCTCAAGGGATTCATTGTGAATCCCCTGGGATTCTTTGGTGAATCCCATGGGATTTTTAATTTTGCTTTATACAATCTGTAAGTACAAAATCATTTGAGATTCTGTTTTTGTTGTGTAATGTTATGAGAAAAATTATTGTTCACTTTGAAAATATCTTGTTTACTTTGAATATATAATGTTTGTTGCTTATATTCTGTTTGATCACATGGGTGATCTGTATAAATCCCATGTGATTCTGTATTCGTCAAAAGAATCGCTAGACTAGCTACAACAAACACGTCTCAAAAAATTCTACTACGCAAATAGTACAAAGTACCAAATTCTAAATATTGTCTTGTATCAAAATATTATTTTATAAAAGAGATTCTGTATGAAATCACATGGGATTCTGTATGATTTATCTTGTCGATAAATCACAAAGGATTCTGTATGAAATCACATAGGATTCAGTATGAATCTCAAGGGATTCATTGTGAATCCCATAGGATCTTTGGTGCATCACATGGGATTTACATATACCTAACTAAAAAAAACTTATTTCTCTTAAATAAATTGTAAGGTCATTAGAAGTTCGGTAAACAAAAACATAATATAAGAAGGATTGAATAAATTTTAATTACCCTTAATAAAAACGAACACAATCCTCTTTGACAGTTAGATAAGTGAACATAAAAAAATGGAAAAAGAAGTCATATTTGTTGTTTCATTCATATAGTGGCATATCCTACACCACAAAACAAATGCCTTAGGTAGTTAAAAGAACACGTGTACATACACTTTTTTCTTTTGAAGAATGACATACATATTTCAATAACACAAAGTACTTTATTAGTTGTGCTATTAAATTATATACACGTGACAACTAGATATTTCAGCTGTTAAATTCAAAAGGTAATACTCGTTTCACTCCATCCAGTAAATACTACCTCATGGGTTATTAGTTGTGCCTTGTTCATAAGTACTTTTCCCACATGACAAGTACTTGTGCAGTTGTGCTAGAGGCATTTCTGATTGTATCTAATGCATTATTAGTTGTACCACGTGCAATAAATAATTGTACTCATGAAGAAGAAACTATGATTTGGAATTTGTGTTCTGCAGAGGTGCAGTGACCATTGCAAATAGCAACTTCGGTCAAGAGCTGTGTCCAAACAACTCCGGCGAATCACCGTCACTGGTATTCAGTTAAAGCTACAAAAGTATTCATCTTCCTAGCAACCGTTTCAATCATCACCGGAATTCTGGTAGGGTTTGGTATCCGCAATCTCATCAATGCTCCGGTAAAGACGACTGTTCTCAGTCCAATTCATTCTTTTTGCCACCAGAGTTTCCGATTCCGTCATCTCCTGATCTCAGAAAGTTGCTAACGCCGCCGCAATCTCCGCCGTCAAGTAAGAATCTAGCTCCGCCTCTCCGTCAAGTAAAGATTTGGTTATTCAGTTTGGAAAAGTTTAGATCCAATGAAGATGAATGCTTGGTGAGCGAGAGAAAGAGAGAGTGCGTGTAAAAGAGTATGTCTATGAATGAGTGGGTGACAGTACTTGTAAGTGAGAAACATGAAATAAATTGACAAAACTACCCTTGCACCTAAATGAATGAGATAGATGAAAGTAAAGGTGATCGTCGGATGAAAGTTAGATCAATGGCTAAGATGTAGTAGTTTGTTCTTTAGATATTTTTTGTATCGTATTGAACTTTTGTCATTCTTTTTAAATATGTTTATATCATTTATACATCATTTTACTCATTTATAATTACATTTACTTATGTTACAAAACTTTTTACGGCTACAATAACAACTATTGCTCACTGTTACAGCATACAACTACTTTTAACAAACACACCAAGGTAAGAAGAAGTGAATAAATGGAGATATGAG
Source organism: Artemisia annua (assembly GCA_014162995.1). NCBI lineage: Eukaryota > Viridiplantae > Streptophyta > Magnoliopsida > Asterales > Asteraceae > Artemisia > Artemisia annua. Next base: position 19,098 of record LBNU01027978.1, on the reverse strand, counting down.
AAAAATGTTGATAAAAGAAAAAGAACTTAAGAGTAACTTGGTCAATATTAGGTTGTAAACAACCTCCTTTTTAGCACCTTCATAGGCGGGATGTAATTAATAGGAGGGTGAGACTTGGCCAGTCTCTCAAAGCTGACCCGGTCACCCCTATTACACCACTACCAACCATCTCGGTCCACTAGCAAAATGAATGGATGTTGGTCGGGTACTCGACCGACTATTGTGCGCACAAAAAGCCAAACAATTGGAGCGTTGAGCACAATAAAATAAATAATTTAAACATTTTTATACTTTAAAAATACCCCCATTAGTTCTCCATTTTTGTGCACACTTTCAAACATATTATTTCTTATAAGCTCTACATATTTATTTTAATTTTATTTGAATTATTTATGTGATATTTTTTATTATTAATGAAATTTTAATTTTATTGTTCAATTTTTTTTTTAAATGAAGATGGAGGTCCAGCCTACGAGAGTGCTGAAATAGTCTAAGAGAGAAAAAGCTGAAGTGGCAGCAAAAATAAAGGTCTTCTAGGGTCCTTATTACACAAAGTCTTACACTCAAGATCTCCTTTTTTGCCACATGAAGTAAGAAGTTTTATATTCAACTAGTAAGCAAAAAAGAAATACCCCCTAAAGACCCGCTTTACTTTGAAGCTATACTTTTTATACATTGCAATGTTTCTGGACATAACATACTTGTTGTAGTTGAAGATTGTCTTTTTAATTTGTTCCTTCGCCAGCATTGATCCAAGCATATCAAGTTCCACCTTAGTGGCTGTTACTTCCTTAGGTGTATTAATCTGCATACTAATATATACAAAATTTGTAACAAAGAGACAATCAACTTATTTATAAGAATCTTTTTGTAAAAACAAAAAACTTAAACTTGCATTTTTAAAAGAAATCTATAGAACAAGAAAGCAATATCAAAGATGCTTATATGCCCTTTCTCCTTTATTCCTTTACATGGCAAGAAAGGAATATAAGGAGAATGGAATTTGTTGAAAGATCTCATGACTGTTTGTTTAAGCTTGTGGTTGATTGATTGGTCCAAAACCGTCAGGTTTTATCACACAAACTAACCACTTGTGAATGGCTAATCGTAATAAAAATCCTGAATGTTCAAGACACAATACAATGAAGTCCTGAGGAGTTTGGTGTATCCCCGGGTCGTTTAAGTCCCAAAGAGATGTGATATCCTGAATAAAAACGAATTTGAGATCAAAATATGTTGAATAAAAAGGGGTTATGAGTGTTTTACACTAGGGAATATATAAAAATAAACACGGGAAATCAAATTACTTAAAAACGTAAAAGAACTTAAAAACGTACGTTTAGTTTTAAATAAACGTAAACGTACAAAACGAAAGATCGATTTTTAGCTATAGAAGAATTTGCATGTCTTAGCGACTTAAATGCAAATTAAATAAAAATAAAATATTTATTTATTATTACAAACTTATTATAAAGTTAAGAAAATTTAAAAACCTAAAACGTGTACGTTTACGTTTGAATAAACGTCTACGTACAAAATAAAAAGTGAAAAGTGATCAATATAAATCCCACAAATGTGAAAATTATATTTTTGTGATCCTAATGACTTAAGAAAATTATTGGAAAATTAAAATTATTTATTAGACTTATTAATTAATTATTATTAATTAAAAACTATTTTAAACTATTTAATAATTACCTAAAATACAATTAAATATGAATATAAGCTAAATAAATGAAATTTTAACTTTGAAAAATCTAAAATATTATAAAACTTATTTTAAAACTAAAAATATAATTATTACACTATTTATGTATTTATTATTAATTAATTACTATTTATTAATTATTAAAACTATTATTGATTTTTATAAATACTAAACAATTACAGAAAAATATGAAACTTTTTCTAAAAATACACTAAGGTGACAGAAACTTAAGAAAAATATAAAAATGATAAGTTGTTAACAAAAATAAGCAAATGGCTTAAGCTTATAATACTAAATAAGCACTATTATATTTTTTTTATTTCTTTTTATGGATTTTCTTTTATAAACTATTATAATACTGTAATTATGCAAGTTTAATAAAGACAAAAGTTTTAAAACTTAGAAATAAGCAAAATGAGAGCTTATAAATTAGACAGATAAGCTTTTGAATAAACAGTGGAAATTTTTAGCTTGAATAAGCTTTGAATAAGCTTAACACTGAGAACCAAAGGAAAAATAATATGATACTAAGTTAATAGAATTGGAAACAAGTAAAAAGAACAAGAAATAAGCACTGATTAAGCTAAAATAATCAAATAAGCAAAATCCAAATACAAATTCAACAAGCAGATCTGCAGGGATGTTTAAGGCTAAAATAAGCTAGGGGCACAAACTCCCAAGCTCAAAACAAGCACTTACCCAACAAGCTTGATCACCAGGCTTTCCAAAAAGCCAAAGTTCTCAAGCTGGGACCCACTGAGAAGCTCTACAAGAGCTTGTGAATTTGCTTATATTCACTGGTATTCCAGTGAATACAGTGAAATGGGACAACAAATAAGCCTCTNGGAAAGTGCTAAATGAAAAAGCTGAAAATAAGCTAAAAAGCTTAAATAGAAACTATCACTTATTTTATTTTTGATTTTTCTTGATTTTCTTTTTACAAAACTATTTTACTACTGATAATAACAAACTTTAATAAAAACAAAAACTCTAAAAGCTAAAAATAAACAGTTTGTGAGCTTATGAAATCCACAGATAAGCTTTTTGGGCTTACAGTGGAAATTAAGCTTGTTAAAGCTTGAAATAAGCTCTGCAAATGGAACCAAAGGTAAATAATATGACACTAAGTTAATAGAATTGGAAACAAGTAAAAAGAACAAGAAATAAGCACTGATTAAGCTAAAATAATCAAATAAGCAAAATCCAAATACAAATTCAACAAGCAGATCTGCAGGGATGTTTAAGGCTAAAATAAGCTAGGGGCACAAACTCCCAAGCTCAAAACAAGCACTTACCCAACAAGCTTGATCACCAGGCTTTCCAAAAAGCCAAAGTTCTCAAGCTGGGACCCACTGAGAAGCTCTACAAGAGCTTGTGAATTTGCTTATATTCACTGGTATTCCAGTGAATACAGTGAAATGGGACAACAAATAAGCCTCTTGCAGGCTTATCAAATAAGCTGAAAAGTTAAAATTAAGCACAAGATCTTTGAGTCTGGTGGATGGGCTTTTCAAAAATCCAATTCACACAAGCTAAGGATCAAAGAGGAGTTTATGGTGAGCTTATGAAAAGACTCAACTACACTGATAAGTCAGTGTAGTGAGTGGTTTTTTAGAAAACAATAGAGCATAATAAGCAGTTCCAATAAGCAGTTTAGGGAAAAATAAGTACATGCAGAGATAGCTAGCCAGATGGGCTTCTAAAAACAACAAGTATCACAGACACAAGTTAAATATTGAGCAAACTACAAGCTCATGAAATTGAGCTCAAGTAACTGCACAGGGGAAGTTTTAGAAAAACAACCCAAAGTAGAAGCAAAATAAGCAGTTTAGACTAAAAGATAAAAAATAAACAAAAATATCATGAAAAAGATTAGCAGGAAAAGATTGTTATCCCACAAGATCAAATCCTAAATCCTAATAATAAGATCACAAGGAAATTCACTAGTTTATTAAAAAACTTTTCCTATGAACTTTTGACTTTTTACTTATTACTAATAGGTTGACTTTTATGAGATTTGAACTGAATCTAATGGTTGATTATGCAATATTAAGCTAAAATAAGAGTAGATTAAGCTATATAAACAATTATTACACTGATTAATATGATTATGGTACTGAAAATTCACACAGTGAACAATTTATAAGAGATTTAAGGTCATTTTGACTTTTGATCAAATGCGAACTATGATTTATGACTTGACTATACTAATGGAACCTAAAATGACTTGTGTGAACCAAATGCTTACACTGAAACACATGTGAACCCTTAGAACAACTCTTACCCAAACACTCCTTTATGTTAATGAAAATGAGATTTTCAATGCCAAAGGCTGATTTAAGCCAAGAACTTGATTCATTAAGACATAATATGATAGCATGGACTGAAATGAACATATGAACATAAAAAATAACAACATTCACCTAAGATTACTATGATGCCACTTTTGACAGTAAAAGTGAAAAGTGAGTAACAAGGAGAAATACTTAGCAATTATAGACACAAGATCAACAGATTATCTACTAAGCACTTAAATAGCCTAAAACCACACAGATAAGCAAACTTTAAGCATATGAACAGTACAATTCAAAAAGTGAAGAACTAAGCTTACAATTGCTTTCCAGCTTGTACACAAGGAACCAAGGACAAAGAATCAATCCTATAGGCTTCCACAAGCCACTAAACCATGGGCAATCCAGTATACCCCATGCTCCAGCTTTCTTGTACTTCACACTGATTTTTTTTTATTTTCTCTTTTCTCTTTTATAGGATTTTGAGTATTTTCTAAATTTTATAAGTACCACTGATTTTAAGTTTCTAAAAGCTTATAGAAGCTTTATATTGATCTTACATTAGCTTATGGTCCCTAAACATCAGTTAATAACAACATTACAATACATGAGAATTTGAAGCTAAAATTTGCACAATGTAAGATATTGAAGTAAACTTGAAATTAACACTTGGAAAAGTTTTACAATACACAGAGATAACTAAAACCAACACTTGAAAGCTTTGAATTACACTGAAATTAAGATGATTAATTAAACGAGCTATTTTTGACTAAATTACACTAGATATATTACTAAACTGCTTCTTTCTTGATATATAAAGATATATTTGCTTCCTTGTCGACCTCTGAACATATCCCACTTCATCTTGACCATTGAATCTTCAAAATACATCATATTCGTCCATTTGTAAATTTGGCGCCAAAAAGTCTTTTGAACAGTTGGGTGGTTTGAGAGCAATTAAGGGTTCTTGGATTGTTATATGAGGTGTAGGAAACATGTTTAGATAATAGGTATGGGCTGGGGTTTAGGTGTATGCAATTCCACTGGTTGAGTTGTTTTTCAGTGTATGAAACATGGTGGGGATGCATTAATTGTGGTAGTGGGTTGGTGTGATGAGGTGTAGAGGGTGAGGTGGAGGTAGACAGGTGGTGGTGATGAGGTGGAATGGTGAAAAACCATCCTGGTTTTGGTTTGCAGGTTGGGGTGAGAGGGGTGAGCAGGAAAGGTGGGAAGGGTATACAATGGGGGGTATTTGACCACAGGGTTGACCCCGTTTTTATTATTTTTGGGTTTGGGCCTGTGGACTGGGTGAGTTGGGCCAGAATAAAGGGTAAAGGGTTTGGTTTGTTGGGTTAGGTTTAGTAAATAAGTATTAAGGGTTTGGTTTGGTATGTTATGTTTATAAGCCCAAGGACTAAAGTGTAATTTTTAGATTTTTGAGGGACTGAACATGTAACTTTCTCATAAATATCATAAGGACCAATTATGCCATACAAGAATAGTTCAAGGGTAAATTTTGATATTTTTCATTTTTTAAATACCCAGGGACCATTCTTGCCAAATTTGAAACTTGAGGGGCCTTTTCTGCCAATTGATGAAAACTTTTATCCAGGGACTAAAAATGAATAAGTTTGATTTACCATGGACTAATATTGACTTTTTATTCATTTTAAACCCTCAAGGACTAGTTTTGCCAACGTATGAAACTTCAGGGGCCTATTTTGCCATTTTTCAAACTTGAGGGACCAAAGTTGTCATTTTGCAATTTTTGACTTTAAAGGATTTCTTTTGACAACTTGTGAATCCCAAAGGACCTTTGATGATATTTTTCATGTTTTGAATAACCAGGGACTAGTTTTGCCATTTTATGAAAGTTCAGGGACTGAAACTGCCAATTATGCAAACTTGACTGTTTTTCATCAGTTTTCAATCCTTTTTTATCTGAAACACATAAAAACACAATTCAAATATATTTTATGTATTTTGTGGTATTTCTGTGTGTTTTCATATGTTCAGGGACTGAAACTGCCAATTATGCAAACTTGACTGTTTTTCATCAGTTTTCAATCCTTTTGTATCTGAAACACATAAAAACACAATACAAAGATATTTTATGTATTTTGTGGTTTTTCTGTGTGTTTTCATATGTATTTGCAGTCTAAATGTGACAGAAATGATGAGTATTTGCACACTCATCATGCCCTTGGGGTTTTACTTAGAGAAGGTTTTTTAAGGAGACAATTCTGCATGTTTATTTTGCTTACCTAATTCAAGGTTTTTTTGCGCTGATCTACTTTGTATATGCTGATGATTAGCTAATCTGTTTATTATGGGAGTTATTTGGATGATACTTCTCTCATTTTCTAGAGATGTGCTGCAGTAGAAGTTGAATGTGTTGGGAGATGTTTCTTTCATAGGATGTTTGAAGTGCTATGTAGGAGTTGATGTTGCAGTTTTGCAGGGTTTTGTTTCTGTTCTAGGATATTTGCTTCATGATCATTGTTTTTTTAGTAATGGTTAGTTTATTATTTTATTAGACTATGTATTTCCTGATATACAATTTGCTAGTGAGGGCTTGAGTATTGTGATGGACTGAGTGCACATTGATTGGTTTCAGTGTTCCTCATGGATTCAGAAGTACTTTTGTTCTTGCTAACTGGATTGTATTATCAGCTCATTTTTGTATTTGTAGTCTGTTTCTTGGTTTGTCCAAATTTTTGTTGTAAGGTGTAACTTCCCTGTTTTTTGGCACTTTCTTAATAAAATTTACTGTTAAGGAAAAAAAGGCTACCTAATCACACTGTGTTGTAAAACATTTACAAACTTAATTTCAACATTAACATACTTGGTTTCAAATAAAGAAATAGCCCCAATTTCAAAGAAAATTCGCATTTAGTTGTAATTACGACATCCTTGTAGATGCAACAATGTCTCCTCCATTCTTCTAAGATTGGTTGCTTTGTGCTGATTTTAGTCGTCTTGTTGTTGATTTCACTTGTTTTAGCGTCGATATGACCCACAATGCAACTCATTATTTTTCTTATGCTTTGGTGAGTTAGATTGACTTCAAACGACTTCAATAGATTTAAATTGAATTTTTTTAACATCTTGCTGTGACTGTACCGCTTATTAACCTTCCATTTGATGGTGCCACATTTAACAATGAGCCTTTTAGCGAGATCCAACTCCTTGGAGTTTTCAATGTCGTTCACATCTAACTGGTGAGATACTTTACGAGTAATTTCTTCAATCGTCTTGTTGAGTTCATTCTTGAATTCAACAGTTTTCTTTATAACATGACCAACGAATACTGCAGTTTCGTTTAGCGCTTCATTTAACATGTTTATTCTTGGTTGGATGATTTACTTTTACTATGTATGAAGTTTGTTTGTGGGTGCAAACTTGAATGGAATTGTTTGTTAGGGGTTTAATAACGGAATTGAGTGCCAAAACCAAACGGCAAGTAGGTGAATTAAGTAGATGATGACATAATTATCAATATATTTTAATTATTAATTTTATTATTCTAGTAAATATTTGAGGTGGCAATCGTTTCTTTTTATGTTTATTTCTTTCTTTCTCCCTCTTTTTAAATTTAGCTTTTTTTATCCCCGTATATCTATTATAATTAAATTATAATATAATGACTATAAATATATTTAATACTTCATTTATATACACAACAAAACTATTTGACTCGATTAATTATGGTACATTGTTGTTTATTATGAATAATGCAGTATCTGAATTTACATGTTTTAGTTGATAAATCATAAAGGTGAATTGACATTTATATGTGTATGGTTGATTATATGAGGGATTGGTAGATTATAGATGATGTTATGAGATGATAAAAATTAAGAAATTATGAAATGTGCTTATGCGATTATGTGTACGCTTATGTGTAAAAGTATGCATAAACATATATAATATTGTAAATCTGATATACCTTTAAAGAATAAGCACTAATTATATATCTTTCAAATAGTGATGCCCGAAGTCATATATTTCATATTATTTTGATATTATATTTGATGTTTCAATATTTAGGATGTATTAAGTTATTTGAACCACGTTGAAACATAACTAACCATGAATGATATACGTTTGTTATGACATTCTATAAGTCATTTTTTTTCACATATTTTATAAGTTTATTGAATTACTAGGTTTATTTGACAGGGGAGAAAAATCACAAATCATCGAGAGATGTAAAATCATTCCCCGATGGGGATGGGAATGCAAATGGAGATTGGGATGCGAATGGGGAGGGGATATACTTTGATTTTTCATCAAATATTTAAGTTTTTATGAACTATTAAAGCATTTAAATTTCAATGAACAATTTAAAACTCACAAAATTACTTCATTGAGACATTTCGCCAAACAATTTTTGGGTGTTTCATGAACATGTGATGATAATTTCGAAGAAAACTTTAGAAAATCCAAGAATATAAAGAATTGATGTTAACTTAGGGCTTGTTGATCAAGAATCATCATAGATTTTTTTTTTTTTTTTTGGTAAAGGGGAGTAATCCTGCACCCTGGTAAATATATTAACCAAAACGTTTAAGTACAATGGATATGGGTGAAATCCCATATCTCAGCCCGTTACATAGGCAAAAAGCTTACATAACAAGATACTTCCAATTTTCTAAACAAGAAAACAAACCACTACTCAAATGATAACATAGGACATAACGAAATAAAATTACTTCCTAAGACCTTGAAGCTTGGTGCCATACATGGCATTAAAAGCATCCAAATTCCCTGGAAGATCATAAACCTGGTTCGCATAGTCATCGTAGTCATAGTCATCATAATCATCTTCAAACTCTTGGCCACCACCGAATAGATTAGCAGACTCATCAAATGGGTTAGCAACCACCTCATCTTCAGAATCAGAAACCACAATCTCTCCCACCTTAGAAAAAGGGTTAGCTCTCTTAGTAGAAGAGGCGGAGGGAGTACAAGAATCACTAGTTTTAGGAGCCACAACCGACTCATTCTCTTTCAAATCGCTCACAAGGGGTTCTTGTGATGCATTACCTGTCTTAGTAGACTTAACTTCATTAACTTCCATTGTTCGACCAGAATCCCCATCCTTGTTCCCACCTTAGAAAAAGGGTTAGCTCTCTTAGTAGAAGAGGCGGACGGAGTACAAGAATCACTAGTTTTAGGAGCCACAACCGACTCATTCTCTTTCAAATCATCATAGAATTTTCGTTTTGACTCAAATTGAAAGGATGCTCTATTTTTTCTCTAAATTAGTGAACCTCGAATTTGATGAAAAAGATTGTGATTTCTAATGATTGAACGAATATATGATGAAATTAAATAGAAATCAAAGCCTAATTTTGTGATTTTGAATGACTTTAAAAACTAAAATTAGAGTAGAGATTTGAAGAAGAAAAAAAAATAAAAAATAAAAAAATAATAAAAAATAAAAAATAGGTGATGCTAAGTTGAGGAAGGGAAAGAGAGGAACAAATGTTGAGCTGTTGAAGACTTTTCAAGACTTTTTAGCGAGTAGGCTTTTCTCCCATTTTGCATAAGACCATTACTTAATATAACTCACCATCACTTATTTATAGTCGTCATCTACCAGTTCTCTTAAGTCTTAAACATTCCATATTATTTTATAAATTCTCTAGACAACATGATAGGTTTGAACTTAATATCTTAATGGATATGAACAAATTTAATTTACAATCCAACGATGTTCCATTAACTAGATCGCTCAACCCAGAATTTCTAGAAAAATCATGAATGTCATTGTTACTCTTGTTATTGAACGATTGACCTTCAATCATCCCTTCACATCATTTGCAAAAGCAGTTTGGAATGAATAGCGAAATGAGAATATTGTTGTCTTTTTTTACTTGAGTTAATTACATAAATGGTCCCTGTGGTTTGCCGGGTATTACGGATTTCGTCCCTAAGGTTTTTTTTTGCGGATATCGTCCCTTTGGTTTTGACCCATTACGGGTTTGGTCCCTTGACCAACTTTTCTGTCACTTTGACCGTAAAATGCTATCACCTGACTAACACGTGATGGGTAGTATAGTCTTTTTGGTGTTGGCGCCCTTTTATACCTAGAAATTAAATGAAAACGCCTCATTTCACTAATAATCCTTAGGGTTAAACACAATCAAACCACAACACCTAATTTTATGATCTTAATCAAAATCAAGATTCATAGAATAAGATTTCCAAAACAATAATGTTATGTGAGTGGAGGGTGCGTAAGAAGGGTGCAAAGTCAGACCCATACCATGACTATTGTAAGTTTTTAAACCTTTTTAGGTTGTTTAGTCGTGATAATCATGTATTGTGTTATCTAACACTGATTATTATTTTTTAATGAACAGGTAAGTTCCCAACCGTTTTTTGTTTGAAGATAAACCATGGAGGTGCATTCACAAGTCCTCCTAAGATTCGTTATAAGGGTGGAAAGGTAAACTGGATAGACACCATTGATTCTGATGAGTTTTCTATTAATGAGGTGCATGAAATGATGAAAGAGTTAGGATATGAAAATGTTTGTATGGAGTATTACTATAAGGAACCTAACTTTGAGTTAGATAATGGCCTTAGAAAATTAGCCACTGACAAAGATGTGTTGGAAATGATAAAACATGTTGCTAAGTACAAGGTTATAGACTTGTATGTTGACCACTTTGTTCAACAAGTCCCTAAGGTTTTAGATAATGCTTTGTTAGCTGGACCGAGTGATAATCTTAACAATGCTGATGATGTAGTGGACAATGATGTTGATGATGTTTTAGATGATGTGATTGTTAGGAATACGATTTTTGTATAAGAAAGATTCGGTCACGTATAAGAAAGATTCGGTCACCCCCGACATGATTAAGCATTGTTTAGCTCGTAGTTGTTATATTAGTTAGTTAAAAGTAGTTTAGATGTAGATTATTTCGCGGAAGAAGGACGGCTCTTTACCCACTGTATACCTGATCCACAGCCCAAGTGGCACGCCCTAAGTGGCAAACACTCTTGTATATAAAACCCTCTCCATCCTTGGAGAGGGTAAGCCTTCTCATAATTCTATTTTCTTTTTTTTGGTTTTCTCTCTAAGGCTTCACTTCTTTCTCTCTCTAGAATTTCTTTCTTTCTTTCTTACCTTCAACGAGCCAAACCACAAGTATATTTATGTTTGTGATGTTATCTAGTATTCTACAATTGGTATCAAGAGCCATGGTTACATCCTAGGGATCTTAGAACTTGTGGTTTATGGTTTGTTTTGGTTTCTACTAGTTTAGGGTGGTTTTTAATCATTTTGGTGCTTGTTCGTGGTGTTTCTTGTGATCTTTCTTGTACTTCTAGGATTAGAAAGGTTAGATTCATCTAGTTTATCAGTTATTTGGACCATATCTAGCGTTTGTGATTTGTACGAATGGGTTTTGTAACCTTTTCTTGCCAGCGGTTTGCTCCACGTTAAAGTGTTCTTCGCAGCGGTTAGTTTAGGTATTCAGCGGTTAGTAGTAGCGGTTAAGTACAAGTAGTGGAGCGAGCATTACGCTGTACTGTGTACTATTTCAGCGGTTAACTGCCAGCTTTACTTTTCAGTGGTTAAGTTATTAGCGGTTACTTTGTCCAGCGGTTACTATCGGTCATCGGTTTAAGTATCAGCGGTTAAGTTTCAGCGGTTACTGTATCAGCGGTTACTTTGTTCGCGGTTACTTCCAACAGCGGTTAATTCTCAGCGGTTAACCATTGTAGCGGTTAAGTGTTAGTGGTTTAGTATAGGAGGTTACTATATCAATGAGTAATCTAAATATGACAAACTCGTCAGAGAATGCTATTCCTGAGATCCTCAAACTGTATGATATGGTCGATGAACACAAGAAACCCAACCCATTACAAATGACAAATGAACCTGATCTATGTGACAAGGATCCAGTAAGCTCAATCGCTCATGAGACAAAGATCAGTCAACCACCAGTGTCATACAACAATGCTAAGGACTGCTTCATTGAATGCTTTCTACAACTTCACTCACACCTCTCGGTGCTTTTAAAGAAAACTGAATTCGTAAGGGGATACAAACGTGCTTTTGCAACACTCTTTGGTCAAGATGTTCAGAACTTCACGGACACAATGATTCTTAACTTAGATCAGTTGCAACACCAACTTGACCAAGGAATGCCTTCCAAAACTGGTTCCCTGGCAGCTCTTAGTGTACTCAACAAGCAACTCCAAATGTTCTTTGATTCTAAACTCAATCTTCAGTACGATTATTATAGTGAGATGACTAGAAGCTGTTTTGCTAAACACACGAAAATTGAGGTTGACACGTTCAGAAGCACACTCATCCAGCTCATGGATAATGTTAAAACGTTCATTGTGGAAAGAGCACAACTAAGCCACTTGAATATTGAAACAGTAAAGGAAACCCTGGTGCAGTCATGTGATGGTATTGATTATTCGTGTAATGCTTTGAATGATGGGTTAAGTGTTAAGGTGAATAAAGAATCAGCAAATGATATGATTGACAATACCACCAGTTCAGTGACACCAGTGACCAATGCTGAATCAAGAGATATCAATGACCAAAGGTCAAGTGCGGAGGTACCCTTGATTGTTCAACATAATGTGCTCTCTAATGAACGGGGGCACTCTGATCAAATCAAACTCGCTTATGACTCAAATTTACTGAAAAATACTGATAGCAATACCATGTCTAACTCAACAAATATGAGTCATAAAGGAGGAGATGGTGATCATGATGCTGTACGTGATAAAATATTAAGTTCTATGTCGACAGCTGATGTTTTCAAATCAAAAGATATGGTTGATAAAGAAACTTTTGATGAACTCTTAAAAAGGTTTTTGCAACTTGAAAAACACTGCATTTCTCTTGAAATCGCAATGCAGCAAAAGGAAGAAAGTCTTCAGTATAATCAACCATGCACAAATCAGGAACTTCCTGACGTCCTTGAATACTTTATGATTAATGATTTGAAAACTCAGCTGGAAACCAAGAACTTGATAATAAAAAATCTGAAAAACCGTATTAATGATTTGAGTGATATGTGTAATGATGTTAATGCTAAACTTGTCAACTATGAGATTATTACTAGTTGTTTTGAGTCCAAAATGGGTAAATCACTACTGGACAATGAATCTTTGAGAAGTAAATGTGATAAACTGAATGAGTCTCTTAAAGAAAAGAGTACTAAGAGTGTTGTTCAAACAAACTCTTGGTCTAATAAATATGATAAGTTCAAAGCACAACTTCAGGAAGTAGGCTTCACTGTCACATCTATTAATCATGAGCCTGGAGTGTCAACAGTGGATAATGGAAACATTAAGTATACAAAACCATCAATCTTGGGGAAACCATTTTTTCAAAGTAAGAGAAATCTATCAGTTGCTAGACAACCTAGTGCATTTAGGTCTGAAATAGCAAAGTTTTCAAAAACCCGGTTTGCCTCCCAAGTTGATGGGGAACATGTGCGTTCTAAATCTGTTTACAAGACAAATGATTCCCTTTCACCTGCGCCAAGCTCCCTTAAGATCAGTACTGAATCAGTGTTAAAGCCAACCATTATAATTGTAGACTCTTATGACCTGTATAAGTACAGAGATCTAAAAACGGCTAGAAAAAGAGCTTTACTGCAAAAGGATGGAATCCTAGGATCACGACCTCTTGCTTCAGTGAAGAATTATACTAAGTTTCAACTAGCTAACCCTAGGTTGAATAGTATGTCACCTTCTGTGCATAAGAAGCTTAATGATTCTAGATCTAGCCTAAAGTGGATTCCTACCGGTAGAATTTTTAAACACAATGGGCTTAAGTGGATACCAACCAGCAAGGAATTTACTAATGTCAATCCCATGGTCAGCCGGAAAACCTCTAAGAGTTTGGATACTATTGTCACTAACCCATATACATGCTGTCAAGTCTGTGATAATGCAGGTTGTTCTCACTCAAGTGGAATATCTTTTCACTATGTCCACACAAGAAGGCACAAAACATGGAAGCCAAAGACACACAAATCTCCAATGATGGGAGATTTTGCAACTCACCCTTGATGCTTTTCTTTCTATGGCTTCTGAGGATCTTTTCTCAGGACTCGAACTTTCTCTGATTTTACATTTTTACCTTCTTTGGTCATCTATCCTTTACTCTTGTGATTTTTCCTTCTTCAATCAATGCTTTCAGACTTTTTCTTAAAAAATTCAGATCATTGATTGAGGGGGAGAATGGTTATTATATTTGCTTGATGTTTGATTTATTTACCTTTATTGCTACTCATGCTTGTCTTATTTGTCGTACTTGCTGCCTTTCTCTCCCTGTGTTTGTGCTGTGTACATGTTTTTGCTGTTTGCTTTACTGTAGGTCTTGGTTTGCCTTTTTCTATATATTATAGGGACCTAGATTGTCATGTTTGGTTAATCTATTTTGTCTATATATAGGCAGCGGTTAGTTCATAAATACCTTTATATCTTTTTCTACTTTCTATCTATCTCTTTCTCACTCTTGAACAGCTGCACCTTTCTCGTTGCTTTTAATCTAGGTGCGTGTATTTGGTGATTTACATGTTACTTTCTTATGCTTTCATTCTCGTGAATCTTTGTGTATTCCCCTTTTGCCCTTTAATGATCTTGTATGCTTACCTAGGGCGTATAGCTTTTTATTGGTTGGTAGAATCTGTAGGACTGATTCGTTTTGTTTACCATGCTTGTGTGATTGAATGATTTTGTGCTTATGTGGATATTGTGCATTGAGTAGCCCGTTTTGGTGTGCTATCTGAGTTGTGTCTACTCGATGTTCTTGATAGCGGTTTCTTTTGTTCTTGGTAGCGGTTTATGAATGAGTCATTCTTGTTAGCGGATAGATCGTTAGCGGATAGATCAGTGTAAATCACTGCTGGACAATGAATCTTTGAGAAGTAAATGTGATAAACTGAATGAGTCTCTTAAAGAAAAGAGTACTAAGAGTGTTGTTCAAACAAACTCTTGGTCTAATAAATATGATAAGTTCAAAGCACAACTTCAGGAAGTAGGCTTCACTGTCACATCTATTAATCATGAGCCTGGAGTGTCAACAGTGGATAATGGAAACACTAAGTATACAAAACCATCAATCTTGGGGAAACCAGTTTTTCAAAGTAAGAGAAATCTATCAGTTGCTAGACAACCTAGTGCATTTAGGTCTGAAAGAGCAAAGTTTTCAAAAACCCGATTTGCCTCCCAAGTTGATGGGGAACATGTGCGTTCTAAATCTGTTTACAAGACAAATGATTCCCTTTCACCTGCGCCAAGCTCCCTTAAGATCAGTACTGAATCAGTGGTAAAGCCAACCATTATAATTGTAGACTCTTATGACCTGTATAAGTACAGAGATCTAAAAAGGGCTAGAAAAAGAGCTCTACTGCAAAAGGATGGAATCCTAGGATCACGACCTCCTGCTTCAGTGAAGAATTATACTAAGTTTCAACTAGCTAACCCTAGGTTGAATAGTATGTCACCTTCTGTGCATAAGAAGCTTAATGATTCTAGATCTAGCCTAAAGTGGATTCCTACCGGTAGAATTTTTAAACACAATGGGCTTAAGTGGATACCAACCAGTAAGGAATTTACTAATGTCAATCCCATGGTCAGCCGGAAAACCTCTAAGAGTTTGGATACTATTGTCACTAACCCATATACATGCTGTCAAGTCTGTGATAATGTAGGTTGTTCTCACTCAAGTGGAATATCTTTTCACTATGTCCACACAAGAAGGCACAAAACATGGAAGCCAAAGACACACAAATCTCCAATGATGGGAGATTTTGCAACTCACCCTTGATGCTTTTCTTTCTATGATTTCTGAGGATCTTTTCTCAGGACTCGAACTTTCTCTGATTTTACATTTTTACCTTCTTTGGTCATCTATCCTTTACTCTTGTGATTTTTCCTTCTTCAATCAATGCTTTCAGACTTTTTCTTAAAAAATTCAGATCATTGATTGAGGGGGAGAATGGTTATTATATTTGCTTGATGTTTGATTTATTTGCCTTTATTGCTACTCATGCTTGTCTTATTTGTCGTACTTGCTGCCTTTCTCTCCCTGTGTTTGTGCTGTGTACATGTTTTTGCTGTTTGCTTTACTGTAGGTCTTGGTTTGCCTTTTTCTATATGTTATAGGGACCTAGATTTTCATGTTTGGTTAATCTATTTTGTCTATATATAGGCAGCGGTTAGTTCATAAATACCTTTATATCTTTTTCTACTTTCTATCTATCTCTTTCTCACTCTTGAACAGCTGCACCTTTCTCGTTGCTTTTAATCTAGGTGCGTGTATTTGGTGATTTACATGTTACTTTCTTATGCTTTCATTCTCGTGAATCTTTGTGTCTTCCCCTTTTGCCCTTTAATGATCTTGTATGCTTATCTAGGGCGTATAGCTTTTTATTGGTTGGTAGAATCTGTAGGACTGATTCGTTTTGTTTACCGTGCTTGTGTGATTGAATGATTTTGTGCTTATGTGGATATTGTGCATTGAGTAGCCCGTTTTGGTGTGCTATCTGAGTTGTGTCTACTCGATGTTCTTGATAGCGGTTTCTTTTGTTCTTGGTAGCGGTTTATGAATGAGTCATTCTTGTTAGCGGATAGATCGTTAGCGGATAGATCAATAGCGGATAGATCATTAGCGGTTAGATTAGCAGCGGTTAGATTAGCAGCGGTTAGATTAGCAGCGGTTAGTTTAACGGCGGTTAGTTTAACGGCGGTTAGTCTAACGGCGGTTAGTTTAACGGCGGTTAGTTTTTCAGCGGTTAGTTTTTCAGCGGTTAGTTTAACTGCGGTTAGCATAACTGTAGTTAGTTTCTCAGCGGTTAGTTTTTCTACTGTTCGTTTAATTAGAGGTTTGGTGTCCCAGCGGTTTGCCTCCTTAGACGGCACATTAATATCGCAGTCCTTGTATTCTAACAGTTTATGTGTGCCCTGGTGTGTGCATTTGCTTGTTACCCGTCTCGTTGGGGAATTGCCATATATATATATATATATATCTATCCTATGCATGCTCTAACCATCTCACCTACCTTGGTCTCTGTGGTTTTATCTTTGGAATGTGCAGGATACAAAGAGTGACTCATACATGAATCCACAGCCACTCATCTAAGTTGTCTTCGAAGGGTATGAAGTACTTCCATAATTGTGCTGTTAGTTGTGGGTCTCACACCCTCAACTGCAGACAACTGATTACCAGGGCTGCCTTCATGGCTAGAACTCTCTTCTTAGCCCTGGTTTTTGCCTGGGATTTGGATCCCATTATACCAGCACCCCACTTCATCTTGTACTCTTCATACTTGTCAAGAGTCTCGGTGAACTGGTTATATGCCTGTGACCGACTCCCAGATCTGTGGACATCCTTACTTGGTGGTAATGCTCTACTAATGCCAAACTGCTTCGGCCTCTTCTCAAACAACGGGTTCACCACCTTCTCCGTCTTCTTCTTGGTAGCAAACTTCTCTGAGTTTAATTGCACAAGTTCAGTGACAGAATGCTACAGATGGACAATTTTGCACTTGATTCACTAGTGGTTGTATAACCGGGCTTATCTATCAAGTCTGGTAGTTATACCAGCCAATGGACGAATCATGACTTGTGGTTGAATCTTATGTCCCCAAAGGTCTTGTAAAGATGACTACATGCTTCTCCAAAGATCGGAATGTTTCTACAATCTGGACTTATGCCATCACCTTGTTTTTATTTATTTGGGTGATGTAATATTACAATGTGATTAACTCTTTATATTTTGTTATATGTATATTGAGTTTATATGGTTGTATATTCTTCGCTATGTGCAATATTAAGGGGTGAACTTGCTGCATGAATGATTGTACTACTTTTCACATGCTCAATCAAATATTGCTAAACTTTATGCAATTATTGAGAGGGAGAAGTATATACATTCTACCTAATGATTGATGGTCATTCGACTCTCCTCAGACATCTAAATGGTCCATTTTTCTTAGAATAACTGGGATTTATGTTTGATGAATACTTCCAAGCTTCAACGAATAGTGAACATCTAGTTTCTGATAGTTGCTGAAGCTCCTTCTTCGGTCTCTGTTGGCTCTTGGTTCATCTTCTTCCATCTCCATTGAGCAAGGTGCACTAGTTTGAAGTATTTATCAAACTACTCACGAAACCCAATCACCAGTTATTTCTCAAGGTGTTGATGATGACTATCATGACAATGAAGCTACACTTGAATAATGATCTGTCTTCTGGTATCTCTTTCCCAAAACCGGACTCTGAAGAATCCCCTTCTTCACGGATCATTGTTCCTTTTTAGGTGCACTCGGTAAATCAACCACAAGTATATAAAGTAAAATGTCGGCTAAGTATTTGGAAATGGAATGTTTGTGATCACAAGCTTGGTATTGTTTATTTGAGAATGGAGTGAAATTTTACGGGTATGTGTGCTTAGTATCTTCGGGATTCTTGTTCGAGCCTTTAATTTCTACTTTGACGATGACTTGGGTATCTAGTTATTTTGGTGAATCTTCTCTTCTTTTACCACAAAAATAACTATCACATTCAGTGTCACAACTCACATGTAGTTGTCGGCATTCAAGAGGTGATGTATATCTTATACTCAATGGTTGGATGGTTGAAGAGTAAAGAATACTTAAGGATTTGATGGATGAAATCTCTACACCGCTTTTTGTCATACAATGGGGCAAGCTTAAGTCACAAAAACGGGGAATTCTACTTCGTTTTCAAATTGGGAATATCGGGTGTACTTCACAAAGTAGTCATTGCAATAGCCGACCAAAGATAAGGGTAGATAATGATAGTCAGAGATTTTGTCTATAGCAGTTGATTCTCACAGGATACATCTATGCATGTGTTGTTCTTCTCTCAAAATTTCAAGGTGCATGTACATATAATGTGTGACTGATTATGAAGTATCAAAAATAGCAAAGGAGAAGGAGACATACATCGGAATTGTTGGGAATAAAGCTAACAGTTACCACTGATAGGCTTGTGAAAGACACTGCTGAAGAATGCACTAGCAGTGGAAACTCATTACCACTGCTAGTACATATTATTACCACTGCTTACTAGATAACTGTTATG
>LBNU01027975.1:0-12519 GCA_014162995.1 Artemisia annua | reverse complement strand
ATTTTGCCGAGTACTCACGCAACCCCGTTTTTCCGAAAAATTTGAAAAATATTAAAAAAAAAAAAAAAAAGCACAAAAAAAATGAGAAAAATTTAATAAGTTTTGACACAATGTTGACTTTTCCGCTGGTGAGAGTAGGAATAAAATTTTGACTTGATCGGGCGTGTTGAGCCCTAGCTTGTTCCCTTAACCAATTATAATCCATAAGCTCGTGCTAGTTTCTTACACAAGGAGCTAGAAAACGCGAATTCTTATCCAAGAGTTTGCAAGTTCCCGTAATTGACTTTATATACGCGCGGCTTGATTATACGGCTAAGCATCCGCGGATCTCATTATTTGAGATTTTAAATTTGCGGAGAACGAGAAATGATAGAGTTTACTTAGAAGTTAGATGCTAAACGTGGAGTAGTTGGTTATCTTTAGAGCTCATCGAAGCTACTTGTGGCCTTTTACTCCCATAAGCTTGTTTCACCCCTTATAATAGTAATTTAGGTTTAATTAAAGGTGCACGATTTTGGCGAAACTTAGTTTGTAGTCCTTGCCGAAAGAATCCTTGTTTATGGAAGTTGGGTACACATCAAGGTACTGCCAGCGTTACGGTGTAATAGACTATTCCATCTTGCCGGCTCGCAACCGATGTTGGGATTGTTATAAAAGCCGTAGGACTTGGGATTTAGCAAAATAAATGAATAATGTATAATAATAATAATCCAAAGCCAAAAAGTTTTCTACATCTTGCCGGTTCGCAGCCGATGTTGTAGACTTCTAAAAAGGCGGAGGAAATACCCAAGGTCATAATAAGACTATTACATCTTGCCGGTTCGCAGCCGATGTTGTGATTGTTGTAAAAGACCAAGGGCAAAATACGTTAATGTGCTTAATAAATATTAAATAATAAATGCCAAATCTTGACTCCGGGGGGTCCTAATAAAAGCTTCTGTCTCTGGACTCGTAGTTGAGTTGTTTCGGTCGCCAATAAAAGGGACACTCCCCAAAATCGTGTTAAATCAGAGACCTTGATGTGGACCTCATTTTTATGGGCAATGGTTCTCGAGGGGAGAATTAGAAACTAATTAGCGTCTAAATCCTAAGCCTTTATCGGACTAATAATTATAAAAACGAGGAAATGAAGAAATTCATTATCCCACCAAAAATAAAATAATTAGAGGAAAATAGGAATATGGGAGTAAGAGGTAAATATAATTACAAGTAACTTCCATGAGAAGTGTTAGCATCTAACTTGTAAATAAACAATGATTTCGTTTTTACGCTTGGCTTGGGAACTCGTGAAAAATCAGGGACGATGAATTTTATCCATACGGTCACTTCTCTCTGAGTCGTGTTTCTACTCTATGATCCTAAAAGTTATCCCTAGGATAATGAAAAGTTAACATGCCGTCACCCGAATAAAGTTAGGTTGTAAATATATAGATAATAAAATAAGTAGGATAACCAGGGCATTTTTGGGATTTAAAATTTAGTAGTCTCTTTTGAAAATTTTGCTACTTTCAAAGTTGGTAAAAAGAGATGAGGAATTTTAGGTTTTAAAAATGTGAGCTCATAACATTGCGTGAGGACACTGCAATATCTTAGTCTGGGGGATTTTGGTATGTGCTAAAACACATACCTTTTCTTAACCAAATTAAGACCAAAAAGACAAAAAAAACCCGACCATAAATGCCAAATATCCATGTTTTTGTGTTTTTGTACATGCAGGTAAGAAAATATGAGAAACAGACAAAAAAAACCGAGCCAAAACCACAAAAACGAGCATGAGATATGGAAAGAGTCTAAAGCCGTAGCAGGGGAAGCAAAGAAGCTCAAAAAGTCAAAACAAGTCCTTAGAAATTCAAGAATAAACCTTGGAAGTATAATTTGAAGACTTGGCAAAATCAGTCCCTCCACTTTCTAAAGTTGTCAAGATTGGTCCCTGAAGCATATTTTTAAAGAAATTACAAGCCAAGCCCCCAAGCATTCAAGATTTATCAATGTTGGCCCTTGGATAATATTTTCAGTATTGGCAGAAAAAGTCCTTGGAATTTCAAGAATTACACCTTTAATCCTCCAAGTTTACCTAAACCTAATACTCCTAATAATCCTAAATCTATACAAATCTGCCAAAGAAAATAGGGCAAATGACAAAAAAATGCATCGAACTTGACACTTTTTGTGATTGTGTGTAGCCAACTATTTTTTTTCTTATTGTGTGTATTGAACTTTCAAATTTTGATCATTGTGTGTATTTTGTGACCATTTTACCCTTAATTTTTTCAAATTTCAAAGGGTAAAATGGTCATTTTACATGGCATAATAGTCACAAAATACGCACAATGTTCGAAATTTGAAAGTTCAATACACACAATAAGAAAAAAAAATAGTTGGTTACACACAATTACAAAAAGTGTCAAGTTCGATGCATTTTTTTGTCATTTGCCCAAGAAAATAAACCCAATACCCATCAAACCCACACAGCCCACCACATTATAAACACTCCCCTGGCCCAAAACAAACAAAAGCCCACTCACCCTTCTTAGTTATAACCCGGCCCCAAACCCAAAATAAAATAAAAAAATTACCCCCGCCATTTTCACCCTACCCTGTTCACTGTCTTCCCCGATTCACCACCCAATTTACCTCATAAACCTCGTACTCAAAATGATTCCTCGGACATTCTAGAGCCTGCCAAGTCAGATACAGTCAGAAATTATCCTTCCACGTGGCAAGAGAAGAGCAAGGGATGAGAAAGAACCTGCTAGAACGCAATCCATGGATAAGCATGCTCAAATTCGAGAGAATTCCAGTGGGATAAGAATGTGTGGCTACGAATTGTTCCTGAAGCTTCATGAAGGCCTTCCACCGCCTTTGAAAGGCTATAAATAGCGATACCCTCCTCATTGTAATAGTGTAGAATTTTAGGGCAAAAATTAGTGTTTTATTTAATGTTTTCTAGTTAAGCTTTTATGTAATTCTGCTTTTTTTAAATTAATGTGATCATCCTTAAGGCTTAATAAAATTGTTGTTCTTTAAATCCGTTTACTGCATTTTATTTTCAAGTTCCATTAATCTTTAAAAAGCTCTTAAATTTCTGTTTATTTAAGCTTTACTAAGTTTACTTTAAGCCTTTTAATAGTTAAAAGCTAGTTTCTGTATATAGCTTTACACAAAAAAAAAGAAAAAAAAAAGTAATTTTATAGTTAGTAGTGGTATAAGCTCTTATAAGCTGTCAACTCCACTCTCCTAAGTTCATATAAGCTTTACCATAGCTTTTGTGAGCTTATGCATAACACATTTCATCCATAGCCATAGCTCAAGTAAGTCCTATTTTATTTTCTTGCACCTATTATTTAGTTACTGTTTGATTAGTTTAAATCTATTTATCCTAGTCTACTTAAGTTGTTAGGAACTTATTATATGCTTATATAGTGTTTCTGTTTGATTTAGTTTAAAGTTGCACACCCACTGCCATAGTTTAGCCAAACTGCATTATAGTGATTCTGGTGTTCTTAGTTGTTCTTGAGTGTTAATTTAGCTTTAATTAGGATTAGGGAATCTACTTAGAACATATATTCAGTAGGTTGTAGCTTAAGAATAAGAAAGTGCAGTGTAGATTTAGTGTAAAAGAGGTGTTTGGCTTAACTCAGTTCTAGGTGTTCTTGCTGTTTTACCTTGAAGTTTTCTGCACTCTCATACTCCATTAGGCTAGCATAAGTCAATTAAGTCTTAAAATATATAGGTTGCTAGAAAAAAAGTCAAAGTGATCAATTCTGTTTATATAAGGGAAATCTGTGATCTGTCATGATTAAGTATGGTTAGAATTAGTGTTCATCTTGGGTAGGCAAGTAGGTAATCATCTTAATATTACACCAAGGCTTAGATTTAATCAGCAAAAACTCATTAAAGTCAACTTAGGATTGCAAAGAAAAAGTCAAAAGTAGCCATAATCCATTCTGATAGGATCTGTTGTAAGGGTATTTTAGGGTACTATTAGGCTTCTAAGTAGCTTATTATTGTTTCTGCGGTTAATTTGTAGTCTAAGTTTCAAATAATAACAAGTTCAAACAGTTTCAATCACATTTACTAGGTAGAATTTGATCCACAAAAAGCTGCACAACCTGTTCTTAAACAGATAGGCAGTTTAGCACATCTGAACTAGGGTCAAATTAGGTTCAATTAGGGTCTAGAAATTAGGGCTTTTAGGTTTTTAAGGTAGTATCCTAGGTAATCTTCCATTTGCCCCCTTTAGGTCTGAACAATTGGCTTATCTTAGTGCTTATAATTAAGCTAGAAGTTAGGGGTATAAGCTTGTTTCTGTCTTAAGTATTCAAACTGCTTAAGTGCTTAACCAGCTGATTCTGTGTGCTTTTCTGGTTGTTTTGTGCTTAATAAAGTTGTGAGAACCTGTTGTGAGCTTTTGGTAGCCATTAGTGCTTATTAGCTTATAAATAAGGCCTTTTTCAAACTGCTTATTGTGTCCAAAAGTGATTATTAGGGCTTTAAATTAATAAATTTTATTTTTCCTAGGTTTTTTATAATATTTTAGATTTCCCTGAAAAATTTCATAATTTTCCTAAGTCATTTAGTATTTATTTTAATTAAAACTAGTTTTAAAGTATTTTTAAATCCTTTTTAATTAATAATAATTCATTAAAAAATCAAAAAAATATTTTCTATTTTAATATTATTATTAGGTTATTTTAGAATTTTAAAAATCAAATTTTTATTTTTCTAGCTTTATTTTATATTAAATAGTATTTTAGTATATTTTAAGTAATTAAAAATAGTTTTTAATTAATAATAATTAAATAAAAAGCTAAAAAAAATATTTTTCTTTTTCCCAAAATTTTCTTTTGTCTTTTAGAACGTAGAAAAATCATTTTCACACCCGTAGGAGTAGTAATACTTTAAATTCACTTTTTATTTTGCGCGTTAACGTTTATTTTACGTTTTAATTACGTTTTTAGGATTTAATTACGTGTTAGGTTTACGTGCTTTCTTATTTGTGCATTTTTATTTTCTCGTAGTGTAATTTAGCTTAGGGTTCCCTTTTAATCCCTCACATTTACTTCACGACTCACGATCACGAACCAACGAGATGGGTTAATCCTAAAATCCACGAGGTTATCAAACAAGAAGTTATCAAACTTCTTGATGCCGGATTGATTTACCCTATCTCTGACAGTCCTTGGGTTAGTCCCATTCATTGCGTTCCTAAAAAGGGTGGCATTACTGTTGTCACAAATGAAGAAAACGAGTTGATTCCAACTCGATTGGTTACGGGATGGAGAGTATGCATTGACTATCGCAAGTTAAATGACGCCACCCGTAAAGACCATTTCCCTCTAACCTTCATGGACCAGATGCTCGAGAGATTAGCGGGGAACGAGTACTATTGTTTCCTAGACGGTTTCTCGGGTTACTTCCAGATTCCCATTGATCTGAAGGATCAAGAAAAGACTACCTTTACATGCCCCTACGGAACTTTTGCCTACCGACGTAGGCCTTTTGGCTTATGTAATGCTCCAGGCGCGTTTCAAAGGTGTATGATGGCCATATTTCACGACATGATCGGGAAAACTATGGAGGTCTTTATGGATGATTTCTCGGTCATTGGGAATTCTTTCCAATCATGTCTCTCCCATTTAGATAACATGCTCAAACGGTGTGAAGACACCAATCTTTGTCTAAATTGGGAGAAGAGTCACTTTATGGTCAAAGAAGGCATTGTCCTCGGCCATAAGATTTCTAAGAACGGGATTGAGGTCGACAGAGCTAAAGTCGATGTCATTGCTAAACTACCTCATCCCACCACAGTTAAAGGTGTCAGGAGTTTCCTAGGTCATGCCGGATTCTATCGTCGATTCATACAAGATTTTTCTAAAATCGCCCGGCCCATGACACATCTTCTTGAAAAAGATGCTCCTTTCATCTTCTCCCCCGAGTGCATCGAAGCTTTTCAAACTCTCAAGAAAAAGCTCACAGAAGCACCCATCTTAGTTGCCCCCGATTGGGACCTGCCTTTTGAACTCATGTGCGATGCAAGTGATTTTGCTATAGGCGCGGTCTTAGGGCAACGAAAAACAAAACATTTTCAGCCTATACATTATGCAAGTAAAACTATGAACGAGGCTCAGAATCATTACACCACAACGGAAAAAGAGTTGTTAGCCGTGGTGTATGCTTTTGAAAAATTTCGGCCTTACTTAATCCTGACCAAATGCATAGTGTATACGGATCACTCGGCCCTGAAATATCTCTTTGCCAAACAAGATGCAAAGCCGAGATTACTCCGATGGGTTCTCCTCCTGCAAGAATTTGAGATCATTATCCGTGATAAAAAAGGAGCTGAGAACCTTGCGGCTGATCACTTATCCCGATTAGAAAACCCTCACCAGGATGTGTTCGAGAAAAAGGAAATAAATGAAACGTTTCCTCTCGAGACGCTCAATGCGGTTTCTTTTCGTGGTGACTCTACTACCCCATGGTTTGCCGACTTTGCAAACTACCATGCGGGTAACTTTGTTGTGAAGGGGATGACGTCCCAATAGAAAAACAAATTCTTTAAAGATGTCAAACATTACTTCTGGGACGACCCCTTCTTGTTCAAAATCTATGCCGATCAAGTCACAGGCGGTGTGTCCATGGCCAAGAAGCCATGGATATTCTCAAAGCTTGTCATGATGGACCCACGGGGGGACATCATAATCCAAACTACACCGCCAAGAAGGTGTTTGATTCTGGTTTCTACTGGCCCACGATCTATAAAGATGCCCAGGATTTTGTCAAAGCTTGTGACGCTTGTCAGCGTCACGGGAATATTTCAAAGACTAACGAGATGCCTCAAAACGCCATCCAAGTCTGTGAAATCTTTGACGTATGGGGCATTGACTTTATGGGGCCATTTCCATCATCTCGAGGAAACAAATACATACTCATGGCTGTTGACTACTTGTCAAAATGGGTTGAGGCGAAAGCTTTACCCACCAATGATGCCAGAGTTGTAGTAAAATTTTTGAAATCTCTTTTTGCTAGGTTCGGAACTCCACGAGCCATTATTAGTGATCGTGGTACACATTTCTGCAATGACAAATTTGCTAAAGTCATGCAAAAATACGGTGTAACTCACCGTCTTTCCACTGCGTATCAGCCCCAAACAAGTGGGCAAGTGGAGGTTTCGAACCGTGGTATTAAAAGGATTCTTGAGAGGACAGTAGGTGAAAACCATGCCTCTTGGTCGGATAAGCTAGATGATGCACTCTGGGCCTTCCGTACAGCTTACAAAACACCCATCGGGTGTACTCCTTACAAGCTTTTATACGGAAAGGCGTGTCATCTACCGATCGAGCTTGAGCACAAAGCCTACTGGGCCTTGAAACATGCTAACTTCGATCTCCAGACAGCGGGTGATCACCGCAAAGTTCAACTGAATGAATTAAATGAACTTCGTGATCAGGCATACGAGAACTCTTTGATCTACAAAGAAAAGACAAAGAAGATTCATGACTCAAAGATAAAAAACCGCATTTTCAACGTTGGTGATCGAGTCCTTCTTTTCAATTCTCGGTTAAAGATCTTCTCGGGAAAACTCAAAACCCGCTGGACTGGACCATTCACCGTTGCAAAAGTTTATCCATATGGTACCGTTGAGTTATCTCAACCCGACGGTCCAAATTTCAAAGTGAATGGCCATCGGCTAAAGCACTACTTTGGAGAGGACATACCACCCATGGTTGTCCCGGATCTCCAAACTTTCCCCATGAACCAATGAATGCGGGGATCGAGTCAAGCTAGTGACTCGGTGATCAAAAATTAGCATGCCATGGGTTTTCACCCGTGTTTCTGACTTCTTTCTACTTTCTAACACCCTAGTGTGGGGGAGATGCCCATGCATGTACATATCTTTCTAAAAAAAATAAAAAAAAAATAATAATAAAAAAAAAAAAAAAAAATCATCATCATCACTTTAAAAGAAGTGATAGCTTCTATTTAAGAAGCTTATTTTTCAATGGTTCCCACACTTGCCTAAATCCTAAGTTTTTACATCTCAAAGTATCGGCATAATGGCCGGGACTTTGAATATTGAGGGCAATATTCAATTCTAGTGTGGGGGGCGGGGGGCGGGGGAATTCTGGCGAATTTGATCACATTTTTACCATCTAAATGCCTTAATTCCCCCATTTTGGCCAAAAAAAAAATTTTTCTGGTGTGAGTGCTTTGCACTAACATGACAAATGGTTATCAGTCCACCATGTCTCATCCACAAAAGGTCTGGCTAATCCGAGAGCAAACGGCTCCTGGTAAAGATATCTTAAATCCGTTTACGGCTTGCAATTTGCCAAAAATTGTATGGTATTCAGCTCACCATATCTTTGAATCGTGAAGAGTTGGCTAGTCCAGAAGCAAACGGCTTTTGGTAAAGACAAATCAAATCCGTTGACAGCTGATGGTTTGCTCAAAATCATATGGTTATCAGTGTACCATAGTTCTTACTTGAACTGAAACATTTGGCTACTCCAGAAGTAATGGCTTTTGGTAAAGAGATTCAAATCCATTAAGTTTTCCTAAATGATTGCTAGGGACTAGCAATATCTTAGTGTGGGGGATTGATGAGTGTGTAAATACTCATCATTTTTGTAACATTTGAACTGCCAAAACATCCAAAAACACCCAAATATGCATCAAAATACTGAAAATATCCCAGGGTTGTGTTTTATATGTTTTAGATGCAAAATGTTTAAAAACAAATGAAAAACGAACAAAGTTAGCACAATTGGCAGTTTCAGTCCCTCAACTTTCAAAATATGTCAAATCTAGTCCCTAAGCATTTATTTTGAAAGTAAAGTCAACCAAAGTCCTTAGAAAATCACAAGTTGTCATAATTAGTCCTTTGATGAAAAGTTTCAAAAGTTTACAAGTTTAGTCCCTGAACTTGCAAAGTTGTCAAAAATAGCCCCTGGGATTAAAATCTTTTGGAAAATAACAATTATGGTCCTTGTATTATGAAACTTTGGCAAAAATAATCATTGGGTAAAAAGTTTGGTGAAATTACAAGTTTGGTCCCTCAAGTTTCAAGTTTGGCAGAATTGGTCCCTGGATATTCAGAAATGGAAAAAATCAAAATTGGTCCTTATACTATTCATCACTTGGCAAGAATGGCCCTTTTGATAAGTTTGGAAAGTTGTCAACTCAGATCCCTCAAGAATGCCGAAATTACAATAATGGTCCTTGTGATAACTCTTAAACCAAACGGACCTATTATTATTATTTACCCCAAAATCCAAAACAAACCCAAAAACAAAACACAACCCAAACCCATTCCCCCCTTTGGCCCTTTCATCTGCTGGCCCATCTTCCATAAGCCCAAACCCCCTTTTGTTATAATAATTCCAACCCAAAACCACTCCCCGTTCCCACCTTCACCACCTCCATCTCCCCAACTTGCCTGCAACACCATCACCTCAACCCACCATCTCCACCGCCCACTCCACTACACCTAACCCTCTCACCTTAGCAATAAATGCCACCACCCCCAGTTGCTATAACAGTCCAATTTGGACTTATCCACTTTTGGCGCCAAAACCATTTAAATGGTCAAGATCATCTCAAACCAATCCAATGGTCCAAATTGAAGTGGGAAAGCACAAGGAAGCTCAGAAGAACCCTAGAAGACCTTATAAAAGGAAGAAGATGTAGAGAAGTGCAGTGTGTAGTTTTTTAACATAGAATTAGTGTCGAATAGAAAAGTTATCATTTTCCTTGTAATCTTTAGTTTAAATTAAGCTTTGTACTCTGTTTTCCAAGTTAATGAAAGTACTTTGGTTATAAAACTTCAGTGTTTCAGTTCTAAATCTTACTAGCATTTTGAAAGTTTTACCTTATCAATTACTCTTAAAGCTCTGTATAAGCTCTCACAAGCTCACTTAGTTTCCTTATATCATAAAAAGAAAACAAAAAGAAACATAAAATCAGACACACAAATCAAAAAAAAACAGGGTACCTATGCATATGAGACAGGAAGCTAAGGAAGTTGCCAATAATGGAATGGCAAGATGGACTTTACCTAGCTTATCTTTGATAAGCTAGGAGCTTGTTGAGCTTAGAGATACCCTGGTTAAGCCAGAGGTCAAGGTTTCTAGTTCTTGCTTTTCAAATTTCAGTTTTTAAGAATTTTTTAGCATTATCTTTGATTGGTAGTTTTAAGTGTTTTATCTTGTTGATTTCTGTTCAATTGTGTTTAAATTAAGCTAGTATAGGTTTATCTGTCAGTAACTAGGATTAGAATCTCAATTTGCTTCTTTAATCTCTTTTTCACATTAGTAAAGGTGTGTTTGGATTTGTCTGTGTTACTGAATCAAGACTATGATTGGTGCTATTTTTGGTTCACACAAGTTCCCTTGGTCATATGAGTTCAGTTTAGGCATATAAATCAAAGGTCTTTTATCAAAATAGTCAACTACATCTTTAATTCATAAGCTCAGCACACTGTTGAAATTTGTGAGTCCAAAACCTTCATGATCCATTCACAAGTGGTTAGAATAGCTTAAGTAATCCTTGTTACACCTTATTATATCATAATCAGTTAATTAGAAAGGATCAAAATCCATAAAAGTCAACTTAATAGTTTTTCACCAAAAGTCAAAATTTCTAATCTGTCATTTTGGACAAATCTACCAGATCTTGCACAGTGCTTAATATGGATTGAAAATGGAAAACTCTTATTGATTTATGTCCTTTGGTTGCTTATGAATCTAAATCAAAAAGAAAATTGGATTTTGAACTTCATTTGGTCATAGTAATTTAGCCTCAAACTTGTCTGTTGAGCTTGTAACCTCCCCTGCACCACCCATTAATCCAGTGTGACCCAATTTTCATAAGCTTCTATATTCCTCAATAGTGGGTCCCACCCTTAGCTTTTTAGCTTTGTAGGTAGCTTACCAGCTGATGAGACGAAAAATGTTACGTTTTTAGGGGTCGGTTTGAGTCCTAATTCGTATGTTTTTGGTTTGGATTTCACCCAAAGTCGTTTATTTTCTCATTTTAGGTACTTTTGAAGGGAAAATCACAAAAGAAGCATTTTCGGGCGTTTTCGGAGTGAAAAAGTGCGGAAAACAACAAAAACTCAAAAGACCTTGAAGATTACAGAAGGTGACGCCGTCACACTCTACAAGGTGACGCCGTCAGGAACAAGTGAAGTCCAGAATTGGAAAAATACTCGTGACGGGCCAGAGAGTTCGTAGTGCAAATTGGTGACGCCGTCAACCAAGGCCGTCAGATCTGGAACCAGCAATTATGACCACGTCAAGGAAGGCCGTCTGAAAACCCTAATCGCCGAGCTGACGACGTCACTTATTGGGTTGACGCCGTCAGCCCGCAAAATCTATATATATAGAACGTTTTTCTTTTATTTAAGAGGAATTTTAGAGTGGAGAACTTGGGACCAAAACCCTAGTACGAGTTTTACAGACCTTGGAGGGTATCCAAACCCTTCCAACTTGCATGTTCAATTGAAGATAAGTCTTTATTCATACAATATGTCTATGTGTTGTGTGATATATATTTGTGCTTGTCTTTCTTTTAATATGCTAGGCTAATTTACTTTGTGTTTGCTTAGATCTAATGAAACCTAACTATTGATTATCATGTGATGTGTATATTGTGATTGTATTTGGGTGAATGTTTCATCTACGTTAGACTAAGGAAAAATGGCTAATCTCCTATATGGTAACATGCTTGAACGTCTTTAGAAACGTGAATCATATGTGCGTTATTGGTTTTAAGGTAGTATTTCATGCATAGGTTGCTATCGGTGAGCTCATGATAAGATGCTTGACGTATCGTCATAGAGTGAGGTAGGAACTTATAGAGTTAGGGAATTGAACGCACTCCCTACGACTTGTTAAGAATACACCCGTCATCCAAGCAAACTCAACATACTAGTCACATGGTAAAAGATAGTTAGGGAGTAATGAAATCTAAGTAAACACTATTCTCCACCACTGATTTTCTCTAAAACAAAAAAATACAAAAATATAAGTAGTTTAGAAATAGATAACTTGGGTTAATTGACTAGCAACTAATTCCGCCCTATCCTCCAAAACCAGAGATTTACTTCTTTCATAAAAATATAAAAATACAAAAAAGAATCTTCCTCCACCCTTAGACCTAGATTAGAGTAGCTTTTAGCCTAACGAACACTATTCCCTGTGAGAGAACGATCAATCCCCCGGTACTTGCCACTTCACTATACTACATCGGTCAGGTACACTGCCTGGTGGGGATTGCAAGCTTCTCGAGATCCCTCGAGAGATAAAACGTAGTGCGTGTTGCAATCCACGCGCATCAAGTTTTTGGCGCCGCTGCCGGGGAATAGTTATTGTTTAGGTTAGATTTTATTTTTAATTAGGTCTACTCACTAGACTCCGTTCTCGTGAGATTTTATTTTATTTTTCTAGGATTCCTTTAGTCTATCTTTTTTCTTGTGCCCTTTGTTTGTAAAAAAAAAAAAAAACCATTTTCATTTGT
>LBNU01027974.1:0-16764 GCA_014162995.1 Artemisia annua | reverse complement strand
TCATAAGTTTGTTTAAATATAATTCGTGTTCTAAAACTTGTTGATTTGACATTATTGGTTTTAAAAGTCGAAAGGATTTCTAATATTGTTTAATTCCAAGAAGTCGGTGCACAAATGGATTGGTCCTTGATAATTGACAACTATCGAGTAGTCATGTTTTTAAATGAATTCGAGAATATTTGATCACGAGATTGGGTCGAAAGGACTCGTAAGAACTAATATTACTAATCATCTTTTTCATACATTTGATAATACAAAGTAGCTAGGGTAATGGGATGATGTATTGGCTGAAAGGACTCACCCGTGAAACTAGTAAAAACATGGATTTTTTTGATATTACCCGTTGACTAGAAAACCTTGCGAAAATTGGTATGTGCCGTCTACATATATGTTTCACCCAAACATGTTCAATATTCTACCACGATTGTTTATTATTCTTAAACAAGTATTTGTTCGTTTGATTAATTGAATTCGGAAATCATTGTTTGTTAATTTGTTTGATTAACAATGCTTTAGAGTGTGACAATCTATTGTGCTTTTCTTGTGCTACGTAATTGCTAAACTTAAACTACATAGTCTCATGGGACGATCCCTATTTACCACAAATCATATTCCATGCGAACGATTATACTTGCTCGTATGCGTTTTCTAAACAATTGGTAAACAGGTGTTTATAAATTTAAAATTTGAGTGAAACTTAGGATATATAATATACACCGGTTGCACGCATCAGGGGTTTAAGTCACTAGACTCAGTTGGTAAATTCGTTTAGTCCTATCTTCCATAACGTCTTATTTCGTAACCTAATGATTATAAGAGTTCATGGGTTTACAAAATGGAAGAGTAATTAAGTGTCGCTACGATCTAAGACTTATTCAACGGAACCCGGCCTTTCGGATCTTAGGTTCCCCCAAATTCTTAAGCTTTTCCGTTTGGAAGGTGCTCGTTTAGTATAATTTGCATGCAAGGTAGTGGTCGTACTATGGTCAATTCTTACCACTACTCGCAACCTGATTCACTAGGGTCCTATGGTCAATTCTCCTAGCTTCATAGATACTACCCAAACTTTCAAGCTACCAAAACAAGGGTGTACCGAAATAAGAAAAGAAAGTATACATATAAAGCGATAAAGAACGAGAAAATTACATCATAACATTAATAATTTCATAACTAGGCTAACACCAAAGGTGTTTAGTCTCTCATATTAAAGCATGCAGAAAACTCAATGTTTAACATCATGAATGAAGACATGGAATTAAATACAATAATGTAATATGAAATACTCAAACTTATGTAGTGATTAGCGTGAATTCTCCCTTGGAAATGACTTGTATGCTGCTGGAAATCGTCCTCCTTGAAGCCCTTAATCGTCTCTGGTTTTTGTGTGTTGAGAGGATATGTAAAAATGCGGAATTAGGGCTTGTATTTAAAGCCTCGACTAAGTTACGACATAACCACTAGGATTAGTTATGCCGTAACCTTTGGATCTAGGACGATCTTATCCACAATGATAATATTACGGCGTAAGCTAAAGATATGTTACAAACGTAGAACCCTCTTTAACGGTTTTACACAGTAACCTTGTGATTGGTTACGTCGTAACTTCTTTAGACCATGGAAATCTTCTAATTCTTGGAAACATATCTACGGCGTAACCTGTTAGGAATACGTTTTTATTTAAGAAGACTCGGTCACCCCGAGTATCTATTTAGCATCTATGTAGCTCGTAGAGTTAAAAGTATTTATAATAGTAGTTAGTACATAGTTTAGTATTAGTTAATATTTGTGGAGTCGAGTCGGGTCTTTACCCACTGTCAGCTCGATCCACAGCCTAGTAGAGGCAACTAGTAAGTGTAAGTATATATAGCCCTCTCCACCCTTGGAGAGGGTTGGACCTTCTCACTCTCTCAATCTATTTTTTCTTTTTGTTTTTCTCTCAAGGTTCCCAACTTCTCTTCTACTTTCTCTCTCTAACTTCTCTCTAAATCTCTTCTAGTTTTTCTTGTATTCGATCCATAAACACAAGTTCTATACGTGTTATATGTTATTTAGTATCCTACAATTGGTATCAAGAGCCATGGTTACATCCTAGGGATCGTATATGCTTGGAGTTTGGACTTGTGTTGTATGGGTTGTTTTTAGTTCTTATAGTTTAGGAAGGTTTTAATCATGCTTGAGCTCGTTCATGGTTTAACTTGAGTTTTTTCTTGTACTTCTTGGATTTGAGGTGTTAGAATTATCTAGTTTTTCAGTTGGTTTGGCCAGATCTTACGTTTGTTGGTGGTACGAGTGATTTAGGAAGTTAGTTCTTTGCAGCGGTATCCTCCTCGTTAAGTGTTTCTTGGTAGCGGTTAGCTCAGGTAGTTCAGCGGTTATCGTCAGTGGTTAGTGTTGAGTTTACTATATTGGGTTAGCGGACAAAACGCTGGTTTGTACTGTTTTGGCGGTTTGTTGTCAGCGGTTAGTACACTCTGTCGTATTAGGTATTTAGCGGTTAGCTCCTCCAGCGGTTATCGTTGTTAGCGGTTACCTTACCAGCGATTACATAGCTAGCGGTTACCAGGCCAGAGGTTACCTTGTCAGCGGTTATTTCTGTTAGCGGTTAGTTCTGTCAGCGGTTACTTGTTAGCGGTTATCTTGTCAGCGGTTAGTTTCGGTCAGCGGTTACTTGTTAGCAGTTATCTTGTCAGCGGTTAGTTTTGGTCAGCGGTTACTTGTTAGCGGTTACCTGGTCAGCAGTTAGCTTCTGTCAGCGGTTACATGTTAGCGGTTATATTGTCACCGGTTAGTTTTCTTAGTGGTTTTCCTGGTTGACTTTAGTAAAATCCCGGGAACGAATCGATTTCTCGGTTTAAGTCACGTGTGTTTTAAAATCCCGCTTAAGACCTCGTCATCATGACTACTGTGACATCAATTGATGATATCCAAGCGGCTGGGTCCGACACTCGACCTCCTATGCTCGACAGAACTGACTATGAGTCATGGTCACAAAGAATTCGTCTGTATTGTCAAGGCAAAGAAAATGGGGAGAATATTCTGAGATCGATTGATGAAGGGCCGTTTCAAATGGGTACTACCAGGAATGTTATCTCCACTAGTGAAGATGGATCAGTCACCTTTGGAATTGACAGACCTCGTACTTACAATGATCTTAACGAATCAGAAAAGAAACGCTATGATGCTGATATTCGAGCTTCCAACATTGTGATACAAGGGTTACCCAAGGACATTTACAAACTGATTAACTTCAACACTGAGGCCAAAGCAGTTTGGGATAATGTCAAAATGCTGCTTGCTGGTTCTGAACTTACCAGAGAAGATCGTGAATCACAATTGTATGATGAATTCGAGCACTTCAAAATGAATCCCGGTGAAAGGATTAATGACGACTATGTTAGATTTCACAAGCTTGTGAATGACATGAGAATGATCAGAATGACAATGCCCAACATCCAACTCAACTCAAAGTTTGTCAACAACATGTCACCAGAATGGGATCGGTTTGTCACAGCTGTGAAGTTAAACAAAGGGCTCAGAAACACCAACTATGAACAACTCTATGCTTACTTGCAACAACATGAGAAACATGCCATGTATGATCGTCAACTGAGAGAAAAGTTCCATCCCTCAAACGATCCTCTTGCTCTAATCTCCAGTGTTCAGGGACTAAGCCAATCCTCAATTGATTCAATCAATCATCCTATTACTCAAGCAACACAGAATCAGTCTTCCCTTGGTCAAACATCCATACATTCGTCAAGTGTCAAGACTAATTCACAAGACTCTGGGAACTCTCACATTGACAAAAGGATTGATGATCTCTCCAACCAAGTCTCACTGCTGGTTCAACACTTCAGGAGTACTCTTCCTCAAACCAACAACCAACTAAGGACTTCATCTAACCCACGTAATCTTGCTGTTGTGGAAGATGGGCGTGTTGTGGTTCAAGGAAGACAAAATGTCCGGGGAAATGCACAGAATAGGATGGGTAATGTCAATCAAGGACAAGGAAGACAAATCAAGTGCTACAACTGTGGTGGGATAGGTCATATTGCAAGGAACTGCACTCAACCAAAACGTCCTCAGAACTCGGACTACTTCAAAGATAAGATGCTACTGATGCAAGCTCAAGAGAATGGGGTTCTGCTAGATGATGAACAACTGCTATTTCTTGCGGGTGATGAAGGGAATTCTTTTGATGCTGATGTGGATGATCAACCGGTTCAGGATCTTGCTCTCAATGACCCAAATATCTTCCAGGCTGAAGATTGTGATGCCTTTGATTCTGATGTTGATGATGAGCCTACTGCAAAGACCATCTTCATGGCCAAGCTTTCTTCTGCAGTCACATCGCCACATCAATCGGGATCTCCCAAATCATCCGTCATCTCTGAGGTACTCAAATTGTATGACACGTATGAAACATGTGCTGATCCAAAGATACTCAATGAAGCACATCAGACTAGTGTTGTCACACCAGATGATGTTGATTTGAAAAACGACAATGTTTCCTCAAAACAACAACATGTGGATAACAACAAAGAATCTGATGAACCTAGTAGAGCCTCTTTCGATTCATATGTTGATAATGTGATGCACGAACAAAGGACTCATAATAAAGTAAAACACACCGACATTGTTGATTCAAATTCTGCTGATATTGGTAATAGCAATGTTATCCCATATGAACAATATGTGAACCAAAATGCCGAGTCTGTTTTACCAAAGGATGACTCCTCTGTTGATAATGACATGAGTGAATTTGATGAATGCACTGCTTTTATTCCTGATGATACATTGACCACTAGTATTAAGATCCTTAAAGACCAGGTGAATATGTATCAACAACGTGCAAAATTTGAGTTAACCGAACGAGAGCAGAAAATGGATTGGCAAATGTGTGCGTACATCACAGAAAGAAACTTAAATGAAGAAGCATTAAGAATGGAAATAAAATCTTTACAAAATCAAGTTGATCAAACTGATAAGCAAAAATAGGAGATTCAGGAAAGTGTGACTACACTTAAACTAGATTTTCAAAGTAAAGAAACTAAACTCTTAAGTGACTTTTCCAACTTAAAAGCCTTAAAGAACAAGCTTGAAAATAAATTGTACACACAAGGCCAAACCATTCAAACTGCTCAAATGATGCATAAGCACATTAAGTTACGTGATGAACATAGCAATAAGGATGTAGGAATGCCTAAAACTAATTTTCTTAGAAGCGTTAGTGCCTCTCAACCTGCCTTATATGATGCTAATGTGATGCTTACACCTGATCATGCCCCTCCTGATGTGCGTAACTATGAGGAAATTTATGAAATTGAGTCTGTAAATAGAGAAAGACTTGAGAATAAATTAAAGGATCCTAAGTGCGTTAGAAACCGTGTCAATATCAAGCCACATAATTACTATGAACAGAATCGATTGACGGTTTTTATGCGCCAAACTAGGTTAACGCCATAACAGATTTTTTGGTCCTTAGATGATGAGAAAATGAAAGCTGAAAAGCTTAAGACCACTACTCCCCTCAAGATTGCTACTCCAACGGTGTATCCTCCCAATACGCCAATGCAACTAGTTCAGTTAGCTCTTCCCACTCAATGTAATACTCTCATTAGAATATACGTTCTGTATCAAATGTTTGCTGAATTTGATAAAACATGTAAAAAGAGAATTACACTAACGGGAATTACTGAGGGCGAAAGGGGATTTGAAGTAACAAAAGAGTGTTATCTTACTGAAGTAATTCCTTTTTTAAACAAATCAAGGAACATTTTAAGAACATGCAAACGTCTCTTAAATCTGAGATTAATGAAATGAAAGATGTGTTTAAAAATCTGGAACTTGAAGGAAAACAAACTGTAATAGACCTTCAACATAGTGAAATTGCTAGGAAGAATACTCTCATCATGTATGATAATTTAATTGCTAGCTAAGTGCATTGCCCAAGATGTGTTTTATACTGTTACTGATTCTTCCATAACTGCTTGCCAATTTCATGAAATGTCTGTTGCATTGAATGTTTTCCAAAATCGTGTTGTTGAGCTTGAGGGGGAGAATTTAAAATTGCGTGAAAAAATTCAAAACGATGACCATGATAACATGGTCATGCATTTTTCAAAACTAGAGGTTGATAATCTTAATTTGCAATTAAAGTATCAACATTTAGTAGAAAGAATTAAAACCTCAAATGCCAAGACATCTTCGGATGCTCCTGAATTTGATGCACATTTTGAATTAGCCAAACGTGATGAAAAAATTCAAGCTCACACTAACACGATTCGAAAACTGAGGGCTAAAATTGCCCAATAGAAATCTCACAAGAGTGATGTGATTGAACCTCAGAAGCCTTCGTGTTCAGATTCTCAAAATTTTCAACTGCAAAACATCATCGAACATCTCAAATATGAAAATGATTGTTTTCAAGCTGAAAACTCAAAGGTCAAAAAACATTACAAAGAGTTACATGATTCGATTAAGATCTCACGTGATAAAACCAATGAGAAAATAATGTCTTTGTTAAATGAAATTGAGAATCTAAAGAATCGGGCGAAAGAGAGAATGCTCCCCATGGTCAGTAAATCTAAAGGAAATGCATGTGATGCCGTAACTATTCCTCTTCCCCTTAGGAATAATGAGTTTGTCCATAGTGAGTACCTTAGGTATCTTAAGGATTGCCTAGACATGCTTTGTGAGACCATTGAAGAGGTTAGAATGGTGAGACCTGCTGATAATGCCATCCTTGATGTCTATTATCTCACCAATTGATCATATGAACTCTTAGATTATGCCATTGGCACATGTCCCAAAGTTGTTTGCATGCGTGATAAGGTTAATGAACCATCCTCTAAGGATAAGAACAAGCGTGTTGCATTTAATGTTCCCTTGACATCATCTGAACTTAACACACCTCATATCAATAATCCAACAACAATACCACGATCTAATGTTCCCATCATTAATTCTACAGGAGTAAAAATTGTCACTAAAGCTAGCGGGTCAAAGCCTAGTTGTAATACAAGGAATGATAAGACTTCACCAGCTAAGAGTGTTCAAGGGAAGAAAGTAGAAGACCATCCTAGGAACAATAAGAATGATCTGAATGTTGTGAATCGTGTTGATTCTAGTATTAGCTCTAGGCGCACTGTAATTAATTCGAATTCTAATGCTACTTGTAAGATCTGTAATGACTATTTAATTTCTGGTAATCACGATGAGTGTGTTAAGACAATTTTGGATGCTTCTAAATTACTCCCAGTCAATAATGCTTTGAATAAGAACATTAAGAACCGTGTTTGGAAAGCAACAGAAAGGAAGTTTCCAAATGTTGGCTATCATTGGAGACCCACTGGAAGAAAATTCACTTTAGGAAGTCAATGCCCGTTAACTAAACTGCCCAATTTTAGGCTTGCCAATGTTAGGGTATGGAAGGATACTGGCATGACTTTTCCTTTAGAAACACAATGCGACAACCATAAGTCTAGTACCCTCACATGTCATGATATGACTAATAATACTATTGAACCTTCCACTTCTGTTTGTGCTAACCAATTGGATCCCAATTGTGTTTGGGGATCCACGTTTTTCAGTTGTCCATATCTGTCTGGTTTCAAATGCAGGTCGTACAAAACGTCCTGTGGTATTTGGACTCAGGCTGCTCAAAACATATGACTGGGGATCGCTCGCGGCTCAGAAATTTTGTGAAAAAGTTTATCGGGACTGTTAGATTTGGGAATGATCATTTTGGTGCTATAATGGGTTATGGAGATTATGTGTTTGGCGACAGCGTGATTTCCAGGGAATACTATGTAGAAGGGCTTGGGCACAATTTGTTCTCTGTTGGTCAATTCTGTGATTCAGATCTTGAAGTAGCCTTCAGAAAACACACTTGTTTTGTTAGAAAATTGGATGGTGTGGATCTTCTGAAAAGAAGACGTGGCTCAAACCTCTACACAATATCCATTGAAGACATGATGCTATCATCACCTATTTGCTTATTGACTAAGGCATCCAAGAACAAGTCATGGTTGTGGCATCGTCGTTTGAATCACTTGAACTTCGGTACCATCAATGAACTCACTTGTAAAGATCTTGTTCGAGGCATGCCTCGGCTAAAATATGAAAAAGATCATCTCTGTTCCGCTTGTCAGCTAGGTAAAAGCAAGAAGCAATCATACAAACCCAAAACGATCAACACCATTATGGAAGTTCTTCATACCCTTCACATGGATCTGTGTGGCCCAATGAGAGTGCAAAGTATCTTTGGAAAGAGATATGTGTTAGTGATCGTAGATGACTACTCTCGGTTTACATGGGTTAAGTTCCTCAGATCCAAAGACGAGACACTTGAAATCATCATCAAGCTAATGAAGCAGCTGCAAGTTGGACTAAATAAAACTGTCAGATTTGTCCGCACAGATAACGTAACTGAGTTTGTTAATCAGCAACTTACTCAATTTTATGAAAATCTTGGAATTAGTCATCAAAGGAGTATACCTCGAACACCTCAACAGAATGGAGTCGTTGAAAGACGAAACCGTACCCTTGTAGAGGCCGCACGAACCATGCTGATTTTCTCCAAAGCTCCTATGTTCCTTTGGGGAGAGGCAATTGCAACTGCTTGTTACGCTCAGAACCGATCACTGATACATACTCTTCACGGCAAAACCCCCTATGAGCTAGTGCACGAGAGAAAACCTGATCTCTCATTTCTTAGAGTTTTTGGTGCACTATGTTACCCTACCAACGATAGTGAAGACCTGGGAAAACTCAAGGGAAAAGCTGATATTGGAATTTTTGTTGGCTAAGCACCAAACAAGAAGGGTTATCGAATCTACAACAAAAGGTCCCGACAAATCATGGAAACTATCCATGTCACGTTTGATGAGCTGTCCGAGCACACGACTCCTGAATACTCCAGTTCTGGACCCGCAAGTAATCTGTTGACTCCTGGACCAATTAGTTTGGGACTTGTACATTCCTCCACCACTGATGCTCCTTATGTACCACCTACTAGTGAGGACTTGAAGAAATTACTTGATCCAATGTATGATGAGTATTTTGAACCTCAACAGATGGTCGAACTTGAATCACAAGTCATAGGTTCTGATGCTGCTGCTAATGATGCACCTCAATCTACAAATGAGCCTTCCATTTCCATCTCTCTTAGTCAAAATGCTCCATCATCCAGTCATTCCCGACCCGCTCACTTTGATCAAACTTCTTCAATTCATCAAGGAGCTGCATCTGAAAATTCTTTTGAAGTGAATCCCTTTGCTCAACCACCTGATGAACCTTTTGTCAATATATTTTCCCCTGATCCATCCAATGTGGCAACCTCTTCGGAAGATTCTAATACTACTACATCAGTCCTCAGTCATCAACTTCATGAGCATATCAGAAAATGGACAAACGATCACCCAATTGACAACATCATTGGTAATCCATCTCGACCCGTATCCACAGGTAGACAACTTGCCACAGATGCCTTATGGTGCTTCGTCAGCTCCATATTGTCTAAAACCGAACCGAAGGACTTTAAAGAAGCTTTGACTAAGACATCCTGGTTTACTGCAATGCAAGATGAAATCCATGAATTTGACAGACTTGATGTTTGGGAATTAGTGCCTCCTCCCGACTGTGCTATGATTATCGCTCTCAAGTGGATCTTCNTTATGGTGCTTCGTCAGCTCCATATTGTCTAAAACCGAACCGAAGGACTTTAAAGAAGCTTTGACTAAGACATCCTGGTTTACTGCAATGCAAGATGAAATCCATGAATTTGACAGACTTGATGTTTGGGAATTAGTGCCTCCTCCCGACTGTGCTATGATTATCGCTCTCAAGTGGATCTTCAAAGTGAAGCTTGACGAATATGGTGAAGTTCTGAAAAACAAGGCTCGGCTAGTGGCCAAAGGATACAGACACGAAGAAGGCATTGACTTTGAGGAATCATTCGCACCAATAGCTAGAATCGAGGCCATCCGAATCTTTCTTGCCAACGTAACCAGTCAGAACATGATTGTCTACCAAATGGATGTGAATACTGCATTTCTTAATGGTCAATTAAAGGAGTTGGTATATGTAAGTCAACCAGAAGGGTTTGTTGATCCTGAACGCCCTAATCATGTCTATCGCTTGAAGAAGGCACTTTATGGACTTAAACAAGCATCCAGAGCGTGGTATGATACTCTATCCAAATTTCTTCTAGCCAACAAATTCACTAAGGGTGTGGTTGATCCTACATTGTTGACCAAAAAATCGGGCAAGCATCTACTCCACGTTCAGATATATGTGGATGACATTATTTTCGCTTCTTCAGATCCATTGGAATGTGATTGGTTTTCACAAGAGATGAGTACAGAATTCCAGATGTCCATGATGGGGCAAATGTCATTTTTCTTGGGATTACAAATTTCTCAGAATCCCCACGGTATCTTCATCAATCAATCCAAGTATGCTACTGAAATCTTGAAGAAATTTGGATTTGAATCATGTGATTCTGTTGACACCCCAATGGTAGAGAGGTCAAAACTAGATGAGGATGTTGAGGGGGCTCCAGTTGACTAAACAAATTACCGAAGCATGATTGGATCATTAATGTACCTCACAGCTAGCAGGCCAGATCTTCTATTNTCAATCCAAGTATGCTACTGAAATCTTGAAGAAATTTGGATTTGAATCATGTGATTCTGTTGACACCCCAATGGTAGAGAGGTCAAAACTAGATGAGGATGTTGAGGGGGCTCCAGTTGACTAAACAAATTACCGAAGCATGATTGGATCATTAATGTACCTCACAGCTAGCAGGCCAGATCTTCTATTTACTGTTTGCATGTGTGCTCGTTATCAATCCAAACCCACCAAAAAGCACTTAGAAGCAGTCAAAAGGGTCTTCAGGTACCTTCAAGGGACGATTCACATGGGCCTTTGGTATCCTCAAGACACTGCTATGGCTCTCACTGCCTATTCTGATGCTGATCATGCGGGGTGTCAAGATACTCGTCGAAGTACTTTAGGTGGTGCTCAATTTCTAGGAGATAAGCTGGTTAGCTGGTCATCAAAGAAGCAAATGAGTACGTCCATTTCCTCCACTGAGGCTGAATACATTGCCATGTCATCTTGCTGTGCTCAAATCCTTTGGATGAGATCACAATTATCTTACTACGGCTTTGTGTACAACAAAATTCCGATGTACTGTGACAACAAAAGTGCAATTGCTCTTTGCTGCAACAACGTCCAACACTCCATATCGAAGCACATTGATATTCGACATCATTTCATCAGGGAACAAGTGGAAAAGGGAATTGTGGAACTTTACTTTGTAAGGACAGAATTTCAGCTGGCTGACATCTTCACTAAGGCACTTCCCAGAGATTGGTTTCAATTCATTCTCCCGCGCCTTGGAATAAAGAGTCTCTCTCCTGAGTCACTCAAAAGTCTTCAGGAGGAAAATGACGAGTAATGGATTTGCTTCACATATCCTTGTACATATTCCTTTTAAATCAAAAGAAAAATAAAAAAAATATAAAACCTAGAAAAACCATAAAAATCTGAAAAACACAAAATACAAAAATAGCTTCATCCTAGGCATNATAAAGAGTCTCTCTCCTGAGTCACTCAAAAGTCTTCAGGAGGAAAATGACGAGTAATGGATTTGCTTCACATATCCTTGTACATATTCCTTTTAAATCAAAAGAAAAATAAAAAAAATATAAAACCTAGAAAAACCATAAAAATCTGAAAAACACAAAATACAAAAATAGCTTCATCCTAGGCATGTCTTCTATTTATAGATAACATTTTAAACTTCTATGAATATCATTCATTGATGGCATAGGACTTTAAGTGAAGCTCGAGCAGGAGTTATATTAACCGGCTAAAACATGTCTTATCGGCTTGCTATTACTTCAGATAGCAACCCGCTCTTATCCATGGGGAAAACATGTCGCCTCAAAAAACGGTTGTTACCGGGTGAAGTTCACTCGGGCATGGATTACTTTATATCCATGTTGCTTCGATTTGATGTACGTTTCAGTGCATCACTTATGGAAAAAGAAGAGAAGTCTTCTTTCATCCCAAAATCTCTCTCTTATGATTCTTCAAGAGAGTTTTTGTGGTTTAAAGGTGGCTATTGGACTTATATTTTCTCAAATACCCTGCCGCTCAAATTAATGACTCCAAGTCTTTAAATAGAAAATGGGTCATCAATTGAGGGGGAGCGTATTTGCTCAAAATTTTGGCACCTTTAAAAACTTTGTGCACCAGCAGCAGTGAAAACGTGTCTCAAAAATCAGTACATGTTAAAATTTTACCACATGTTCTCCCATTTTCTTCTAAAATCATTTAAATCAATTGGGATCACAAAATCTCAAAAGATTTGAAATTTTTTGATCGTTGGAGAGAATGTGATTTAAATATGAAATCTGATTTAAAATGTGATGTTTTTGGACTCAAAGGTACGCTCTCCCGTATGTGCTAAAATTTTTGAAGATTTTGAATTTAAATCAAAGCACATATTGAGGGGGAGCAAGTGAGCAAGTGGCTAAGAGTCTTTCGCGTGTTTTTCAATAAAAAGTAGAAACCGTGAATTGATTATGACTCAGATTTGACTCATGATTGACGAAACATGAAATGTTGTGAATCGAAAGGACTAGTCCTGGCTGGGTAATAATTTCAAGTTGGTCTAACCAGTGATGTAAGCATGTCTCGAAGAGGACTGGTCTAAGTAGAAAGTACCGTTTCGAGAAGCTCTTCTTAGATGTATACTTTGACGGGTCTAACTTCCTTTTTAAGGAATGTTAACAACTTCAAGTTAGTTATTAGGGCTAGTTATCACCTAAAAGCTGATAATGGATCCCTTTAACTAAGCAACGTAAACGTGTCCCTAGGGTATATGTCTATTAAGAGTGGATCAATTCAAAAGTGCAACTCACCCCGACATGTGCAAATTCCTATCAACCTCCTATGAGCACATGTTAAGGGGGAGCATTTGAAAAGTTACAAAACTCTCAAAGTGTTAACAAAATGTGTTTTTTAATCATAAACACTTTGAGAGAATTTTCAATGATTTGGTTATATGGAGATTGTGGAAAGATACCAAAA
Source organism: Artemisia annua (assembly GCA_014162995.1). Classification (NCBI taxonomy): domain Eukaryota; kingdom Viridiplantae; phylum Streptophyta; class Magnoliopsida; order Asterales; family Asteraceae; genus Artemisia; species Artemisia annua. The sequence goes on along the minus strand of LBNU01027974.1, from coordinate 3,657 downwards.
GACCGACCAATTTACTTTAATTCATGGAGTTATAAGGATGGTAAGGTTAGGTATATGTTCCCATGATCCACCAGAACCGGAGGGATCTTCCCAGGGACAATCCAATAGATAGATTAGAANTCACCTAAAAGCTGATAATGGATCCCTTTAACTAAGCAACGTAAACGTGTCCCTAGGGTATATGTCTATTAAGAGTGGATCAATTCAAAAGTGCAACTCACCCCGACATGTGCAAATTCCTATCAACCTCCTATGAGCACATGTTAAGGGGGAGCATTTGAAAAGTTACAAAACTCTCAAAGTGTTAACAAAATGTGTTTTTTAATCATAAACACTTTGAGAGAATTTTCAATGATTTGGTTATATGGAGATTGTGGAAAGATACCAAAAGACCGACCAATTTACTTTAATTCATGGAGTTATAAGGATGGTAAGGTTAGGTATATGTTCCCATGATCCACCAGAACTGGAGGGATCTTCCCAGGGACAATCCAATAGATAGATTAGAAGTCCATAGGAATGATTGAAAAAAGGAGAAAAGTGAGAAAGGGAAGAGTGCCGACAGAGATTGAGCTAGGACTGGAATAAACCCAACAAGGTTCTAGTAATGAAGTCTCGGTAAGCACTGAAGGGGTTGAAGAATTAAAAAGAAATGAAATGTGAAAGGGTGAAAAGAAATAGCCCTCCAATTATTCAACCTTAGGGCAGAAACCGGGTTCAACTCATATGCTATTGATTGTTACTAAGGTAACATCGGTATTGAAGATAAGACGTCATGGACCTAGTGACGCACTGCACTAAACCTTCCAGCCACTCAAGTTCTCTTAAAAGAGCTTGTTTCATTCTCACGGGGAACCGGTGTAATCTATCGACTTGTCTCTTAGAGCTAGTTGATATTGAAACAGGAGACCCCTCCCTAGTCTCTGCATAGGATATCCAAATTGCACTTATCGAGTCTAGAGCCACGAGATGCATCAAAAGATCTCATAGGAAAACTTGACACTTCTACACTGGTTGTTCATCAATAAGGACACCAGTTGTAATATTTTGAGTCCTACGCAGATCTTAGCAATCTGCCAAGAACACTTATGAGGGAATAAACATACCTATTTCCTAGTGATTGAGTGGAAACTCCTGCCAGGGTCAACATCAAATAGCCTTGACAGCAGGTCACTTCGGTAATCTCTTATGGATTACGCTTAGTGTTCGCGGTGGTGTTCCAAAAGGTCTATAGTCATGGGGTGATCTCGAGCGACTCACCTAATCGTTGGTGTACTTCGGTATGTCAGTGAAAGCCCTTTCGGGGGCATCCGATTAGGAACGGCCTTAGTAAGGATTAGAGAAAGTATTCACACTATGCTGTTGACGATCTCGAAGTCCGAACTTGTAATTGCTGGTATGTTTATTACTAACCAAGTTTTATGCAGCTCAACATACCAAACTTATCATTTTCACCACCATCACTCTAGTTCCACATGCTCATACCAACCACTAAAAGGAGCTTTCAGACCAATTCAACTATGGAGATTCACTCAGCAAAGTGGTTATGAGCATGTTGGAAAGGCGTATTCCCACTAGAGACAAAGAAGTTGGCGGTTGTTGCNTTGTAATTGCTGGTATGTTTATTACTAACCAAGTTTTATGCAGCTCAACATACCAAACTTATCATTTTCACCACCATCACTCTAGTTCCACATGCTCATACCAACCACTAAAAGGAGCTTTCAGACCAATTCAACTATGGAGATTCACTCAGCAAAGTGGTTATGAGCATGTTGGAAAGGCGTATTCCCACTAGAGACAAAGAAGTTGGCGGTTGTTGCTGATTGCTGAAAAGATGTCGATTCATCACCCCATGCTCATACCTCAACATCAAATTCAAATAATCATGATCATGGAATGGGCTTCAACTATGCTTCCACAACTCTGATGTAGAAGATCATGATCCAGAAAAGTGTGAGCATGACAACGCAAAGACAATCACAACATCAAAAAGAGACACTTCCACTCAAAGATGACTTGAAGCTACTTATTTGGATGATGAACAAGAAGCAATGTCAAAGATCATCCTACACATCTAGCAAGTCATCTTGAGTCCGCTGCTGAAAGTACACAGTTCATTTCAATGAAGAATCAAAAGGCTACGAGCTACAAAGACAACGACAAAGATTTAGATGCTGGACTTCAATGTTTAACATACGTGTTTCGGGGGTGACCTCCCTTAGGGGGAGATTGTTAGGAATACGTTTTTATTTTAGAAGACATGGTCACCCCGAGTATCTATTTAGCATCTATGTAGCTCGTAGAGTTAAAAGTATTTATAATAGTAGTTAGTAAGTAGTTTAGTATTAGTTAATATCTGTGGAGTCGAGTCGGGTCATTACCCACTGTCAGCTCGATCCACAGCCTAGTAGAGTGATTGGTTCTAAAACAGTCAACTAATATTAACCAAGGATTTGGTCAACAAAAGTCAAACTATCAAATACACAATGCAAAACCAAGGAGTATAGTTATTCCCGGGTCGTTAAAGTCCCAAGAGATGTGATATTCTGTGTAAAAACGAGTTTAGGATCACAATATGTTGAATAGAAAGAGGGATATATGAACAAAAATCGATCACTTTTAAGAAAGTTAAAATCTATAAATTACAGCGACTTAAATGCAAATTAAATAAAATAAAAATAGAAAACTAAAATTAAAAATGATGATTAACTAAATTATAAAAAGTAAAAAGTAAATATTAATTATGATTATTAAAACTAAAACAAATTATCAAAAAATGAGAAAATAACTTAGGAAATGAAAATGAAATTCTAAAAATGTAAAATAACTTAGAAAATGATTAAAAACTTAAAAACTTATTTATCTAATTATTTATATAATTATTATTACTTAAAAAAAACTATTTCTAATTACTTAAACAAATTAAATATACAACTAAATAGGAGATTATCCTAAAAAATTGAAAAATCAATTTCTAAAAGTCTATGTTAACTTAAAACAAATTTTAGAAAATTAAAACTATTTCTATAACTATTTAATTATTACTTATTAATTATTAACTATTTATTAATTATTATTAATATAATAAACTAAAAAGAAAATGAGAAAATGTTATGGAAAATAAACTAAAAACTTTAAAAGTCTAAAAATATGTAAAACTTATTTTAGAACTCAAAATAAATTTATTATGCTAATTATCTAATTACTATTAATTAATTACTAATTATTTATTAATTATTTAATTAATTAACTAAAATTACAAAAGCTAATATATGAATAGTGAAAATTGCAAATATAATTTTTACAGATTCTAATAAACATATAAAACTTAGAAAAATTATAAAAAGTTATCCTAGATAATTATTTAATATAAAAAATTATTTAATATATTTATTTTAACTAAACCTATTTAACTGTTTTTGATTTTTTATAAATATTAAATGAACACAGAAATATCTAAAACTTTTTCTAAAATTACTCTATGGTGACAGGAACTTAAGAAATATATAAAAAATCTAGGTTGTTAACAAAAATAAGCAAATGACTTATGCTAATAAGACCTAATAAGCACTTATCCTATTTTTTTATTTCTTTTTGTGGATTTTCTTTTACAAAACTATTTAACTACTGTAATTATTAAATTTTAATGAAGAC
>LBNU01027971.1:119121-144135 GCA_014162995.1 Artemisia annua | reverse complement strand
AAAAAAAAAAAAAAAAAAAAAAAAAAAAAAAAAAAAAAAAAAAAAAAAAAAAAAAAAAAAAAAAAAAAACCCGCGCGTGCGCGGGCATTATAACTAGTATACTACATGACAAAAGATCCGTATAGAACCAATTTTTACCATAGAATCAATCAACGCATCTCGTCCGTCCATCTATTTCACCATCCATGGTTCATATTAATCCTTTTTTATATATATATATATATTAATCATTTTATTTTATATATATTTCACCAACGTGGTCATTCGCCGACCTCTCTTTTTCCTCCTAACTCAAATGCATCCTTCAAAGATCTTTTCCAATCTCATTTATACGTCTCTCTCACCCACTCTTAGTCATTTAAGTCTTAGAGTGCGTTTCTTTTCTCTGTTAGCTAAGGAAATAGTAGGGCCCAGTCATTTAATAATATTTCTTTTCTAAATATGGCCCACTAACTTCCATTATTCCCTCTGTACCACTAGAGCAACAAAAACTAAAACTTCCCCATTCAGTGGATAAACCAGACGTGGGCCCCATAATACTTATGAGCCACTTATTCCAGAAATAAAAATAAACAGGCCCTTAATCTCTTACTCTCACCCACTCTCATTCAATAACCGTCACATCATCACCATCAAATCCATCGTTAACCGTCGTGAACCGCCACGAATCTTATGAATAATTGAGTTAGTTGATGAAATAACAGCGAGTAAGGATAAAACGAAGGTCTCTTCTCGCGTTGCTGGTAATTTTCTTCATATTACGGTTATTTTTATTATTATTATTATTTTTTTTTCATATTTCGGTTATTTTTAGTTGATTAGCATTAGATATTGTATAAATTTGCTTATCAGTTATTTAGTTGATTAGCATTAGATATTTTTAGTGGTTGTTGTTTATTTTGTTGCTTATTTTGTATATTTTGAAATAAGTGTTGCTTATTTTGTATATTTTTTTGCTTATCAGATATTTAGAAATAGGTGTGATATTTTGTCGAATCACATATGATTTAGCAAATAGTTGTGATATATTTTGTTGAATCACACATGCTTAATTTGTTGCTTATTTTACGTTTTTAGTTGTTGTTTATTTTTGGGATATTAGCAATAGGTGTTGCTTATTTTGTTGCTTATTTTTAGGTTTTTAGGTTTTGTTGCTTTATTCTGTAGATTTTGCTTATTAGGCTAAGTGTTTGTTAGGCGGTTTTTCCGTTTAGTGACTTGAATCACATGTGAGACATCTGACACTACGGAGCTCTTGAAACATGTTAATGGTCTCACGAGTAGCCGTGTGCTTATACTGATGTTTTTATTGCTTATATATAGTTGTGCTTATACTGATGTTTTTAGTGCTTATACTGATGTTTTTGTAAAATCATATATGATATAGTAAAATCATATGTGATTCTTACTAAAATCATATATGATTCTAGCTTATGTTGATGTTTTTAGTGCTTATACTGATGTTTCAGGTTTTTCACATGTTTTTGAGTTTGATAACTTTGATTGGTATTATCTTTCTTATTGAAGGCCAAGTGTTTGTTGGATGCTTTGCCAGCAAATGATAAGTCGTTCAGCCGACTTTTTAGTGAAGCTCCTTTTTTGCCTGAGTCTGCATTTAAGCTTCTTGATGATATATGTTGCTCAGATAATAATTGTGGAAAAGATATACGTAATGGTGAGCATGCACATCAAGGTCTCGGCTCTTTGTGGAATTTAATTCTAGGATTTCCTAATACTCGCCAAGCCTTTTTGGATATTGCTTTAAGGGTAAGTGTGTTTACATACTCTATTTTTGAGGAAACCCTTAATACAGTTTAGATTCTTTCTTGATAAATCTATTTACATGTTCTAATGCCACTTCGAATTATTATCTACAACCATCTCATTGGTTTAAGCAAATTGTTAGTAGAATATTAAGTATATTATTGCATATATCTTGGTTATTTTCTCACTACACATGCCTGCTTATAGTAAAATCTATCTGGAGAAAACACTTTTTGGTTATTTTCTCACTACACACCTACTTATAGATTATTTTTCTGAATCACATATGATTTTGTAGAATCACATATGATTCACAAAATGTAACTTTACAACTTGTATTTTAACAAAGGAAGTTGAAGTCTAGCTATTTGACTTGGTTCTATGAGAAATGTGGGTAACGGGTTTTTGTTTGGATGGTTCAGTTTGTGCAGGTGGATTAAAGTAAAAACTGTTGGCGATAAGGTGAAATTTAAGTTGAAGTTTACAAAGGAAGCAGCTAAGAGGACTCAACCAAAAATCAAAAGAAGTTTTCATACCGAAACCTCATGTCAAACTTAAACCTGTTCATGTTAAACAGAAGCCTCCTCTTCTATTGAAGATCGTGATGATGAGGAAGAGGGTGACACAGTGGAGAGAAGACTAGCAAAATGAGGTTGCAGATGAAGAGTCCAAGGAATGAGATAAGGCTGTGGGAACATGGGTCAGCGTGAAAGTCAAGAACATGAGTATTTTCTCGATTTGGTAGTCGTTTGATGGTCGTAGTACTCATGGTGTTGATATATGATTTTGTAGTATTTTGATTTTGGTGTAGTTTTGATGGTCGTAGTGGTAAGAACGTGTTAATGGCAGTCTTTCATATAACTGATGGTAGTCTTTTGATAACTCATGGTTGTAGTTTGTTTATGGTCGTAGTTGGTTTACCGAATTATGTACAAGTTGTAATGATCTTTTTAACTGCTCTTTTTTGCTGAATGTTTTAACTCGAGGTTTTTAGCCCGCGCGTTGCCGCGGGATGTTTGTATACGAAAGATAGGAAAAAAAAGATGTTCGAAGTTACATTCAGCTATGTCGTCATAGTATTGTCTAAAACAGAAGTCATATAATTTATCTTACATATGCAAACATGAGTTACATAGGTTATTTTACATTCCTAAGGAAACTGCCTACGGCTGTACATACTGGTACAAAACCGTTGTTCAAAAGAGGTGCTAGAGAGGGTGGTGCGATTGCATTTCTTGGTTTTGCCCACACTAACAGTAAATATTTTAAAAGCTTCATTTACATAAGTAAATAACCTACAAAGGTTTACATATTTTTTTTTTGCATTTAGGATGTGAAAGAAGTCATACAAAGAAAAAAACCATGAATCTAACGTCTAGCTACAGCGTCTGAATAGATAGAGACTGCCGCTTGTATCACATTAGCTTTAGATAGCAATTTACTTCTCCTCTTTCCGGATTAACAATGCCTAATATATAACGTTGAAAATTACCAGATAATGAGTGTGTCAAAAGTACCTAGAAATGTATACCGGGGGTCAATCTCCAATTGCAGCCCTTGCAACCACAATGCACACACTCTATAGCATCCTGCCACAACAAATAAAAATATTACTACCTAAAACTTAAGCTGTCATATTTGAATGACACGTTAGGAAATCTGTATATGATTACCACCATTCCGAATTTTAAAATGACTTTAAGAATAGTGCTGTAGATGGTAAAAGGAATTCTATCAGATTACACATGATAATTAGAGAATTTGTAGAGGTCGGTCATGAATAGCATCATGTATTCTATTTTGGAATGCCATGACAGCAGCAACTCATGTTGCATTAACCGCGCGGGTAGCTGCAAACACGGCTCAGTTCACCGACATCCATGCTAGAAATAGCCTTTTCAAACTCATCCACCTTCCTATCAGTAAAAGCTATAATCAGAAATGCATAAAGATCAAGCGTACAGATATCCAGGGTTCTTGGGTGAATTTATGCAGGAAATGGGCATACTAACCTACTTAAGTGTACATGAGTCGAAACGACGTATGTATAATTTCATGTAAGCGTAAACTAAAATACGCTTGCCGATTGTATTTAAGAAACTGCCAGTATTGTTGAAAATAAAATGGTTCTCGTAAGCATATTTTTGTATTTATGTCTGGAGCATTGCAACCTTGACATACATATATACAATGCAACAGTGGGTCGCGTTTTAACTAAAAAGGGTCAATATTAAAAAAAATATGGCTTAAACATAGAACGGATCAAATGGATTGAAAATCTACTTCCTATGCATACAGTTTACCAAACTAATTTATTCCAACAATTTAAATTCCTAACATAATGATAGTAGTACTTAGTTATCATATTTCTATTTATAAACATAGTCACGAAAAGTGGTTGCAAGTCAACTTATGCGGCCTGCCAGACCTGTTTCAACCTCTCCAAAAAAAAATGACATCTTTGACCCATTTAAAATGCTCTGTTTCGTCCAGTTGAAAATTAACATGTTTTGACCCGTTTAATAATAGACCATTTCTACCCATTATAAAACTGGTAGCAACAATCCCGACCAATTTTCACCCATTACTCAATCCACGGTAGACCAGTTCATTTAACCATTTCTATATTGTTTCTACTTACTTAGGCTGCTTAGAGTCTGCCCCACGGAAGGAATCCCCAATCTTGAAGCTCCTTCGTGCCACTCGTTCTAGGAAATTTCCCACCTCATCTAATAAAAAAATATAAAACAAACTACTACATACCTGTCGATATGATCATTATATGTAAAATAAAGTACTACATACCTGTCGATCAACCAATATGCAGCAGAAGTCGACCTCGACCTGGATCTGTTTGATAATACGTCTGGACACCCACTTTCTGTAGACTGTGGCTTTTCTTTAGGAATACCGCATCTAAATCAATTCTCCTCATTTGCATTTTCTTTAGGACATAATATAAGCTGTTTTATGTAAGCAGGTTGAAAATGAGCTTATGTAGAAGTACTTATACAAATTTAAAAGGCCACATAATAACGATAAGCTGAAAAACTAAGGTATTCCAAACACCCCTTAACTACCTAATGCCTTTTATTCTAGTGTTAACTTGCATTCCAGTCTAAAAAGCAATAGGACCCAAATAAGTTTGGTGTTCAGTTTCTAAATTCGGCCTACTGACCCGTTAGATATTTTTGAACTATAATGCATAAAGCTAAAGACTTTTACCTCGTTGGACATCACATCAATCAAGTCAAGGTAAGAAATAGTTTCTTGAGCGAAAATCACAAGCGCATACTCATCACGATGGGGCGAAGGCTCTTTGTTGCCATTGTACTAATAATCCTGCCATGTATGTAAAGCAGGAAATGCCAAGCGCTTCCTCCATTTCTTGATTTTTGCCTCCTGCCTTTCCTGTAGCCTTCTGGTATGCCGATGCACTGCCTTCTTTCACAATTTCGTAAACCTCGGCCTACAGACCCTGCATCACCCAAACACTCCTTCAACAATTATGTTTCCAAACACCTCTTAAACAATTAACAAAATTTCACAACTTTATAACTAATCTTAGCTCTTTTATTCACCATTTGATTATTATCATCTTCTTTTTGTTAAACTATACCAATTTGCATAGATTTTCACACACTGTTAATGAAAATCATCATGTTTTGTCATAAACACGGTTCAAAATATTTCAAAAGTAACATATATACAAAACAATTTGTGGTCTTATTACAACATTCACATTAGATGATCCTGGGGCACAGTCTAAAATGCGATTTTTTATATAAAAAAGCAAAAAAAGCTACAACTTATATGTCAATAAGGTTACCCAAACACCCCTTTACTAACACTTTTGTCTCAAAATAAGGTTACCCAAACACCTCTTTAAAGAAGTACATGCTTACCTCTACATCAGCATCATGCATCTTAATCGTTGATTGTCGTGTCAAGAGTTTTACTCACTTCATCGGTATCATGCCGCAACCATAACTCCCTTGTAGGCGAAAGTGTAAGAGCAAGAGGAGAGACTGTGAGTGGCATTCGTCAGGCCCTTTGTCCAAGCTTCCAGACCCCTTTTGTGCACATGCCATTAAACAAACATATGAAAACAGTTACATATAGATCAAAATTTTACTATGCAAAGAAACATGAATAAACTACTGTTCTTTCGAAATTCAATAAACAATCTTTAGAACTACTATTCTTCCTAAATTCAATAAGCTATAGTTGGCCACAAAGTTTTCAAGAAACGACAGCAATCCATCATGGGTCACAAAGTGACTTTGTCTATCTTTCTTAAATGCATCTGATGTGGATAAGTGTTTTTCATTAAGCACTTCAAATATAAGTCATTAAGCACTTCAATTATGCATCTAAATTCAATAAGCTTTAGTAAGATTGTCATTTGTTAAGAAAAAAATAAGTCATTAAGCACTTCAAATATGCTCAGCCAAACACCCCTTAAGCACTATAAATTTCCGAGGCACGAAAATAGAAGACACTAAAAGGAGCATTTACCTGCAAATCATTCTTTGCATGAGATTGCCGATCTGTTTCATTCCAGCTTCCTGTTTTGTTGCATTAACTTGTTGAGAATCATAGTAATCCCGAGGATCCTGTATAAGAATAGAGTATAAGACACACTGAGATAAATTACATTAAGACGTTAGTATTTAAATATACTAAAATTCAAACCTTTATACAAAGTGGCGCTACCGGAAGCTCGTGTGGTGCCTGTACATCCTCAATCTCAGTAAGTCGTGTGGTGCCTTTAAGCAAAGAGCACTCACCACATCTTGAGCTACCAAGCACCGCAGCTGCAGTTCTCAGTGTCTCCTGTGTACACAACCAAGCATGATATTATGATTAAACAATACCAAACCATGATTTTTTAAGCAAAGAGCACTCACCACCCTTTGAGCTAGCAAGCACTGCAGCTGCAGTTCTCGTGTCTGCTGTCTACACCTAAAATTAGATCAACAACAAAGTTTAAGATAACTAATTGTGTATATATTTTTGATCTTCCAATCCTTTTTAACAATGCGAGTAAGCAATTCAAAATCAATTTTCTAACCACAAATCAAGATCATAGTCAACATCAACATCTGCACCTTCTACAATCTTAGGACTAAAAAAGGCTTCTTTGGATCAATCAACCACTTTGTCTCCGAATAACCAAAATTTGAAATTGAAAGTTTGTTTCTTTCTTTTTCCATTAATCTAAAACTAAGAACCTCTTTTTAAAAAAAAATTATAAGCTTGAGTACTTACTTTTAATCCGGAATAGAAGCAGAAAAGCAATCCAACAATATCTTGACCTGACAAAACAAAAAAAATCAAACCTTTCAGGCTTATAAAATCCAATTCTGAAGCTTTTGTCATTTTAATCGTAACGGCACCAACTCATTAAAAGTTATAAAGATGGTTCTTACCTGCTGTTACGCGTCCAAAAAATTTCACCATTTCCACTGTAACTCGTCTAACATTTACCTCAACCATTCGTCTAGGTCGTCCAAAAAAATTTCACCATTTCCCCTGTTAGTCACCAAAACCAATGTTTTCCCACTTCTTCACTTCATTCCAGTTCATGCATTCGACTTTGGCCCATTTCCACCAATGGCCGTTTTCAGCTTATTCCAAAAGCTGCGTACAAACACACCACCATTTTTTAATGAAAGCACAATCTTAATGTAACAAACGCTGGTAACCAATAAATACTAAAAAAACAACAAATTAAGATTTTCTTCTTTTCAAACCAACCCACTTTCATAAACCTGCCACATCTTCCATGCCAAAGACCAAACCAAATGCCTGTAAACGAATACAAATATTATAAGCAAGAGGAACATAAACGGAAAGCTTTGGTGCTACATCATCCACAATTACCTTGATAATTAGTAAAAGGGTCAAATATGAAAACAATTTAAGAAAGTGGAAACCAATGGCATGGCTGCAATGCAAAATACACTGGTTTTTGCAGAGCTCCAAACACTTATACACTTATATTGTTATAAATGGGAAATTCCAAACACAATTTGTACACTTTTTGTACATTCGCACCTAAAACGATTACTTTTCATGGCAAAACATCATATTTATCCTAAATTAGGTTTTTTAGGCCCTTATTAAAAAAGATAAATTTTACTTCTATCCCTACAAAACATAGAAAAATAAACTTTTAACCTTGAGGGTCGACGCCACTTGATTCTACATGTGGAGTCTCCGTAGCATGGATTATTATACAACAGGCGGAAGGCCCTTTTTGTAAAGGGTCATGGTTATCCTCGACCCCAGCACAACATCCACATTTGTTTGGCAAAACTTACGAATCAGGTTAATATCAAGCACCGTAGGATAGGCATCATATCCTACAAAAACACATTACACACAAAACCCATCAAATATAAAACATGGAAATAAGATATAATTACATAAAAATCAAAATTAAAAAAAAAACATATTTAATTCAACTGGGGTTTCATTTTCACAAAACCCAAAAATTATAAGTCATGTATTTTAAACCCAAACAATACAAATCCAATCTTTACTTAAAAAAGGGAAAAAAAAATTAACATGATTTTTTTCAATTGAGTTTCATGTTTAGAGAAAACCATTGTGGATTTTTAAATCCAAACTGTAAAAACCCAATATTTATAAAAACAATATGAAAAACTTACTGATCTTGTTGAGCCGATCATTTGTGGGTGTGTGTGTTTTGTGTTTGTGGTTTGTGGGTTGTGGGTTGTGGAATTTGTGGGATATGCTAGGGTTTCATCACCGTACCTCAATCTGCAAAAAAGGAAAAAAATTAAAATTATAAATTAAATAAAATGAAACCATACCAACACCTAATTAAATATTATCACAATTGCAATCAATACCAGCATAAAAAAATTAATCCGAATCTGATAAAAATACATACCAAAGCAGTTTAATCGTAATTGCGTGTGTATGTAGATCATCATTGTAACCACCCGTAAAATCTTATCACTATCATTCTCATTACAAATACCTATATCAGGTATTTCCCAGGTAAATTTTTGCTTTTTATATGCATTCATTACCTGCATGACTCTCTAGACTTGCTCACGTATCCACACAAGCCAACTATCTCTACCCACACATCTTATAAACTTCTGGTATGTCAAGCATAAGATCATAACAACACCACAATAAGTAATCTATCAATCTAACACACTAAACTCTTCACAAAACCATAATAAACCCTAATTAACCCCTAATTAAGCCTATGTGTTTACAAAACCCTAATTGCTTATCTGAACTAGTTTAAAGGTGTTCAAGGCTTATGTATGAGTTACCTTAGTATCATTAGGATATCTTAGCACCCCTAGACCTATTACAACCTCTTAGAACTTAGGTACAAGTCTCTTAAGCACAAAACCCTAACTATGTCATAACTTCCAGGAACTAGGTCTAAACTATCCCAAATCTTTACCATAAGCCACCACCACTTAGTATAAGCCTCTTAGGACTTAGGATTAGTCACTAAACACTCATAGGACCCTAATCTAGGCACTAAACCCTAGGAAAAACCCTAATCACTCACTAAGCAAAACTAGACTAAAACTAAACTTAAAACCTACCCTAAGCTAGCAACCACCCTAGCACGACCCCTAGTAGCTTACAAGCAGCTCCATAAGCTACTTGTCACTACCAAGCACACAACCACACACCTCCATCACCACCTTGTCACCTTCTTTGACCAAAACCACCACACGGCACCATTTCTAACCACAAGCCCCCTAGCTAGCTTTGTAGCTCATCCTACTCAGCTACTAGCCTCTCCTAGTCACCCCCATCTGTCCTTAACTTGCTCCCCACGTTACTTGGCCACCACACTAAGAAAACTTAACCTATAGGGCTAACGAGCCCTATATATACCCCGATCTCCCTTCATTTCAAACTCACACCTTCACCCTTCTTAACCATACAAACTCTGGTTTTAGTAGTAGTATTAGATCCTTAGAAATCCTAGGAGTCGAGTTAGCTAAGCCTAGAAGTCCTATCGAGTTCCTTTTTGCCCTAGAAACCCTAAAACATTCGTTACACCACTTCTGGTCGAGTAAGCCTTTTTCACTTGTTCTATTAGCTTCATTACAGACCTAGGATAGATATTAGATGCCTTAGATCAGCTAGGAACCCTTGCCTAAGCCTTGGTCATTTTCTTTTACAAGATTTCATTTTAAAACCCTAATTATAGATAATTACATGCTTATGTGCTAAATTGCGTTATTATGTGATATAATCTGATTTAGGAGACTTAGTTAAGTATATATTAACTAAACATAAGCTACGAAACTTAATTATCTCATTAAAATATAATTTGCATGGAAAAAGGACTAGTTATGCAATAGTTTTCATGCATAGGGGTATATATGGTAACTTTCTAAAAATATTAAGTCTAGGGACTATTTTTGTCATTTCTTAGAAGTTATAAGTATAAGGACCCTTTTTGCAAAGTTCTATAACCTTAGGATAAAAAGTAAAATAGTTATAAACATATAAGGACTAGTTTTGCAAATATTAGAAAGTTAAGGGTATAAATGGTAAATCTTGAAAACTTATAAGTCCAAGGGTCATTTCTGCCATTTTCTTAAAATATAGAAGTATAGGGGCTAATTGTGTAAAGTCTATAAACTTAAATGCCTAAATGTTATAAGTTTATAAGTCTAGGGTAGAATTTGTAAATATACAAACTATAAGGGTATAAAATGAAATATTTGCTTAATATATAAATGTGCTATCTTTTTATGTAATGTATCACAATAATAGGGAGCTTCATGTGAGGGGCTTCATTTGTGTATACGTTTTGACGAGTTTGTTGGGTTTACGATTTAAAGTGCCCTGGCTCCTCAAACGTTTTACTACAATATGACCTCTGGATTATGATGGCCCAAACGGTGATACATTATATTTAAGAATAGCACTTAATAACATGACACAATAGTAGGGAACTTCATGTGAGGAGTATTAACTTCTGAATTATGATGGCCCGAACGGTATTATGTTGGCCGCATAATACAATAGTTGGGAGATTCATGTGAGGAGTCTTATACTTCTGAATTATGATGGCCCGAATGGTGTTATGTTATAACCTAAAATACTTAACAATGTAACACAATACTAGGGAACTTCATGTGAGGGTTATATACTTCTGAATTATGATGGCCCGAACGGTATTATGTTGACCACATAATACAATAGTAGGGAGCTTCATGTGAGGAGTCTTATACTTCTGAATTGTGATGGCCCGAACGGTGTTATGTTATAACCTAAAATACTTAACAATGTAACACAATACTAGGGAACTTCATGTGAGGGTTATATACTTCTGAATTATGATGGCCCGAACGGTATTATGTTGATAACATAATACAATACTAGGGAGCTTCATGTGAGGAGTCTTATATAATTCTGGATTGTGATGGCCTGAATGGTGTTATGTTATAACTAACACTAAAAACCCTAAGAATGATTATTTGAGAAAACATAAAATAAGATAACTAAAGTTTGACATACATCCACACCAACAAACCCCGGGATACGTGAGTAGGCAGTCTAGTCTCCGAGTCACTTATAACATCATTCACATTTCCCTAAGCCCAGGTGAGTTCATAGGCTCATACTTTTTAATTTCCGTGAGTTTTCATGGCCTCACACCTTTTAAACTCTTTCTAAATGCTTTACAAACCCTGTGAGGGGGATACATGCTACTTGCTTTACTTTAAAACCGAATACAAGTCTTTTTCTTTGGTTGTTGCATGAGTAAACTATTTGCCACCACTACGTAACTGAAATTCATGAATCTAATCGTTTGGGATATTTTATCCAAGCGAACGCGAATATAGTTGATAGATCTATTAGAGTTTGACAACTCCCGTTGATACTACATCTTTCTGGATGGTATTAATAAGTACTATATTTGAACCCTCTGAAGGATTAACTTTGGCAAGTTATCCTTCCTATCCCCTCATGGTTGGGTCTGCAGCCCCCATGACCCGGATTTTTAACGTGTGGTTCATGAGCTTAGTGCAATAACCCCCTGTCTTCAGTATTGTACTGATCATACAATGCTGACAGATACAAACTGTTTAAATACGGTTTCTACCACTTTACATGGGTGTATAACAACTTAGCCCATGCTTTACTAAACTCGTATTCACACACTATCACTTAAACCTATGACTCTCACTCAACACCTAGTGTTGACTCTTTAAGCATGTATCCTAGGTATATAGCCGTTACGGAGCTTCGGCAGGAAACGGCACTGAACTCGGAGGACTTTCAACTTTGTTATCATTCAAACACTATTTCACACTTAGATTTACGGGACCTCATCTTGATAAAACTCTGATATTTTAATGAATGATAACTTATTTATAAAAACGTCTCTTTTCGAGTCGTTTTCTATCATTGTGACTATGATTCCATGAAGTAATACCCCAACCCTAAATCTGCTGCGAACCGTGAAAATGGGGGGTGTTACAATCATCATCAAAAAAGGCATTTCTTGTAGATGTGATAAACAAGTTTGTGAATAATATGTGAGTGTGTGTGAGTTTGCGTGTGTGTGTTTTTAGAGGGGAAGGAAGAAAGATCGAGAACCCGGTTTTGTTATTTGTGAGTGAGTGCCCGAAGAAGTTTGGGGTAAGCAATTTACTATTGCTTACACTGTACATATCCACACAAACAACTGTAGCAGGCTCTAAAAAGTTTGGGTGTAGCAAATTTTGGGGAGCAGCCCAAGTGTGGAGGCTAGGTGTGGATGAAGCAAATTTGGAACACTGTAGCTAAAAAGCCCAATGCTTAGTATGTTGATATAATGTATCTTCTTTAATTTTGCTAAATGTCATAATCTGATTGTTATAGCCTGGGCAAGGTTTAGATCTAGATCACATGTGATTTGTTAATGAATCACATGTGATTTTTCTAAATCACATATGATTTTGTAGAATCACATATGGTTCACATAATGTAACTGTACAACTTGCATTTTTATTCAGTTTAATACCAAATCTGCTAGAACATCAAATAATTATTCAGTGTCATACCAAATTTACTAGAACATCAAACAAAAAGGTATTCAATTAAAAATAGTTGAATTAAGATCCGCATGACACTTTTCCAAAAGTTATACAAAAATATGAAAAATCCAAATCTAAACAAAGTATTTTGGATTTGACGGACATGTATTTGAATTCTTGCTAGTCTTCCCTCCATTGTGTCTACATTTCTTACTCGGCTTAGCTCTAGCTTGAAGTTCTATTTCTCTTTAGTGACCGCTACCCGAAGCACAACAGCTCCAACTTCAGTAGTAATGCTTCTTATACTGCAATCATAGAACAAGAGTAATTTATGAGTAATTATGTGTTCTGCAATCATAGAACAAGAGTAATTTTAAGTAAAACAATGAGAATGGTACCTGCCGATAGATGGATAGAATTTACACTTTTGGATCTCTTCATCTGTACGAGGCAAGACTGAATAGGAAAAAAAACAATTGCAGTTAGCATTAAACATTTTTTTTTTCTGAAAAACAAACCAGCATTATTATCTTAATATAGTTCAACATGTTTTTGTTTCAAAAATTTAAAATCACATATGATTCTACTACAATCACATGTGATTGTACTAAAATCACATATGATTCTACTAAAATCTTATGTAATTTTCCTGTATAAACTACTCACAACATCATATATTGCATTTACCTGATTCTACTACAATCACATGTGAAGCAGTGCAATGATGAGACTTGTTTCCCTTGGTCACTAGAAACATCATTCCTCCCACTCCCATTGTATCGAAATGTTTTGCTTGATTTGACATGTACTCGGTAGATTCATCGAATGGGTTAAATACCCAAAAAGGAAGATCGAGCCTCTTACCATGAGAAGGCTGCTAGAACTCATCTTTTTTATGCCGAATTTGAAACAGTAAAGAACTGGTAACAATAAGATGAGTGCTTACCTCTCATATAAATTACTTGTTACAGAATCATATGTGATATTGCTTTCGAATCACATGTGATTATCGCAGACGCATTTCATCAAACACATGGTGTGCATCTGGATCATCAACAACTTCATCTATAACCTGGATTTCAGAATCCACCACACGATTTTCAACATGCATAACTTGAACAAAGAGTAAATTACCTTCAGTGACGGCTATATTTTCTTCTTCCATAGCCTCAACTATGTTTTCTTCTTCTATAACGATCTCAGATGATGTTACGGCGGTGGAGCTACGGCGTTGGCGTATTTGACGACGGCATGATGACGGATTTGGCGACGGTGAAGGTGTAATTACAGATCTATGATGAAAGTTGATGATGTAATTGAAGGTTTTAGGCTTGGACGGTGAAAATTGATGACGGAATTGAAGGTTTTAGGCTTCGACGACGGTGGATTGACGGAATTGAAGGTTTCCGGCATTGGTGATAATTTTTCCGGCGGTGGTGATCAACAGTGATATACGAGGTTTTGTGTGTGTGTGTGTGTTTTTTGCCCTAATTTTTTTTGGAAAAGAATGAAGGTAGTCATTTTTTTTGTTTATATAATTGTCTATTTGCCCTTCAAGTGTAAATATCAGATTTAATCTAAACCTTTGGATCAAATTGGATGCATGGTTAGGATTTGTTGATTGGTTATATGGCAAGTGTGGGTTCTTTATGGATCTCAACTCTATACTACAGTAGAATTCAAGGAAGTCTGGCAATGGCAACACATAATCTTAAGCAAGCTATCTGTCCCATAAACGGGCAACAATATAAACATAAATCTATGAGCATACATTTGTTTGGTGAAAAGGAGAAAATTATATGTATCAAATTACATAGCTAGCTCAAAATCCCAAATACATTTCCTTTCAGAAAAGTGAGTAACCAAAACAAATCACCAATCTAAAACAGCAACCTGAACCGCAATACCAAATTAGTCTAAAAACATGAACTTGATGCATCAAATAGCTTTGTCGTCACTCTTTTGGCATCATTGGTCAAGGCGAAGTAGTCTCATCTTTCATGACTCACTAGCCTCCATCCAAATGATACACCAACCCAATTCCACCCAATCGAAACACCGTGAGCATACGATGAACTCTTTTTACTCTGTAATGCTGGCATGACATGCACTACATGATATCCAGCTGACACTATTTTAGACATCTATGAGCATACTTGTGTTATTGCATTGTAAACGATAGTATCAAAGAAACTCCATGAGCTTGAATTTTAGATCTTGGATCCCCAGTTACGCAATTGACCACTTATCAACACTCCTGTGCAAATGTTCTGAAACGAAAACTACAAAGAAGATGCAGCAAGATATTTTGATCCAATACTTCTTCACGTCCGTAAGCCTGTTAGCCCTGAAATCATGGCCAAACAAATAAATTAAATTAAGCCTCAATTACTCTCAGAAAGTCCAGTTACCGCATTCGACTAGATCTAAGTTCTAGTGCTGCTAATTATGACTAGANTGAAACGAAAACTACAAAGAAGATGCAGCAAGATATTTTGATCCAATACTTCTTCACGTCCGTAAGCCTGTTAGCCCTGAAATCATGGCCAAACAAATAAATTAAATTAAGCCTCAATTACTCTCAGAAAGTCCAGTTACCGCATTCGACTAGATCTAAGTTCTAGTGCTGCTAATTATGACTAGAGATGGACTCACTTAGAGGTGTAGGTCCAACAATGCATTACCCATTCGCTTTTGCTGGCACGTTGCGGATGAAAGCTTGTAGAGAAGTTTAGTTGAGTCTTCAACTACTTACTTGTAAAAGTAGCTTCAAAACTTCCCCATATATCAGGTGTCTCAGTCACTATTAAAACAAAAGTGAACAATAATAACCATATCAAAGTCAATTCAAACAAGTTTACTGTACAAAGAAACTATTGATATGCCGTAAATGGAAGTGAAGATAATCATTAGGTTAGGTACGTACCAGCTCAAAACTCAAGAAATACATGTGGTTGCTTGCCAAATTCAACTCTCTAATTTTTAAAAACCTTCACCATATTAGTACAACCTTGACTATGCATGCTGCATAAGCTCTGCCTCATTTAAAATAGCACGAACTCACTTTCTCTTTGACTTCAATCAATTCTAGAAATAGAAAACATGTCAGTACATTGAATCATTATTCATTCAAATATAATTTAGCTTTAGGAAGTGTTAACTTGAGTTGTCAAGTCTAAAAGATTCTGTAAAAGCGCCATAGAGCAACCAAAATTCTCCTTTGATCTTAAAAAAGGATGAAGATGTGGGTTATGGTCTATGGAATGGATTTATAGTACTAATATCAAGTTGACGATGCAAGCTAATTAATGTTTATTGTCATTATCAATAAGTAAGGCGAACTTAACGTAATAGTCAACAACTTACAAACCTCCAAGATGAATGCTTAGCCTTGATATATACAACTCCTCTCCTATGTAATTCACTTCTTTATACATTGACTGCAATAGATAGAAGTTTGTAGTTAATACATTTGGCAAACCAAATTTATTAGAATATTAACTTCAAATTGGATTTTGAAAATCAGATATTGTCTGAATATATAAATTTCAATGAACATAAACCATATAACATCCACGTACTGTATGTAGTGTTATCAACATTTGATGATAACCCCACACTGACTTTAAGTTTGAAATTAAAAAAGGTTTTTATGACCTCGCTTGTTTCAGTTTTAAACTATACAATCAAAATCCTAGTTAATCATTAGTTTTGGAAATAGAAAACTAAACTGTTGTAATGAAATGAAAGAAGAGCTTATTAGTTGCTTATAAAATATACTAGTAAATAAAAGAAGTCAAACGGCATAGAGAGAACACACCTTCATATTATGTTTGTGATTCCCCGTCTATTTGGATTTTGGGGATATGGGAGATTTGGGGCCAGTAGGAGCCTCCTCTACTGCATTTTTCATTCAGATCTGGACATCTCCATATAAACAAACTCAAAAGTGAATGCAACAACGCTACTGGTAGTTCTTTCAAATTTGGGCATTCAGTAATACGCAAATGCAAAAGTGAAGGCAACGTTTCTGGTAGATCTTTTATCTTTGGGCATTCAGAAATGTTGAGATGTTGGAGGGAGGTGAGGTGTTGGAGTCCCTCTGAAATTGTTTCCAAATTGTCAAAACTCCTTATTTCAAGAGAAGTAAGAGATGAAGGAATATGAAGATGAGACAGTTGACTCCAATTAGTCGCTGCTTCACCGATTAAGGTTAGTTCAACTAGTGTGGTTGGAAACTTCTGTGGGCCCCATTCTGACATTGGCTTCTTCAACTGCCCTATTGTAAGCTTACGCAAATTGGATGGCCAAAGACCAGTTAGAACATCCATACTTGAACAATTTACTATTCTTAGATCATTTATCGAGGTGAGACTCGGCAATTGGAGGTCTGCAAATAATGTCTCTGCCGTACTTTTACAATCTTGTATTCTCAAATTCGTGAGGTGAATGAAATTACTCTCAAATTCAATGATTGATGCCACATTTGGATGAATAGATATACATACATCTTCAAGCATGGCATGCTTTTGCTGTTGATAAGTAACCTATTCTTCTCTCCTCCTCCCAACTCCTCCTCTAACAATAGTTTCTTACTATCCTGAAACGTAACTGACTTGAGCTTCTGCCCTCCTCCCGTTAAGAAAGAGACACATGCCAATGAATAACAACTACTGATTTCCAACGTCTCAACGTTTCTTGGACAACTCAAATGCTTGAAATTTTCACAAAGATATATCCCTAACGACCTAAGAGATGTTAGGAGGTTACTCCCATAATTGTACTCCTCCTCATTCTCCCCTAAACTCACCAAATTTTTACATTTCCATACTATCAACTTCCTTAAATTCACAAGAACCTTACTACTTGAATCCCAAAAGTATCTTATTTCATCACACCATCTGACATCCAATTCTTCAACTGCCTTAAGATCCAATATAACACCTCCCCACACCTCATTAGTAAGCCCTGAAATAGATCTTATTTCCAACTCGGTGACTGATGGAGCTGCATGCACCAGACTTCTCAACAAACCAGCACCACATCCTTGTATTCTCATATCGCTCAATGAAAGTAGTGGTTCTTTAAGTGAGACTTTAACCAAATTAGGACAATATCCTATACTAAGCACTTGAAGGCGTGGAAACACAGAATCTCCAACCCCACTTCTACTATTGGTTGACCATACCTTCCACCCCGGCATACCTTGAAACTTTAGTATTTCAAGTGAAGGAAATGCAACACCAGTCCCAAGAAACTCTAAACCCACATCTTTCACATCATCCATGTTTTCGATAGATAACCCCTTAAGTGACGGTAGTTGCCCAAGTGGTGGTAGAGAAGTACACTTTTTACAGCCACGTATAGACACACTAGCCAACCGGTGAAACGAGGGATCCCCAACCCATTTTGGAAACTCTAAACCCAGGTAGTTCACAATGCCTAGCCTCTTCAAACAATCATTATATGGCTTTAGTGCATCAAGGACATCGTTTTCAGTTGTGTCCTTTTGAGAAGCATCTGATATGTCACTCCATTCCACCTCTAACTCAGTAAGTCTCTTTTGTGATAAGTCTGCTTCTCGTGCTTCCGTTGCATTTTTTACTTTTTCAAGGCCCTGTATAGAAACTTTCCCACAAAGATTCTCAAACTCTTTAAGTTGGGTTATCAAAAAGTCATTTTCTCCTCCAATAATGATTTTTGAAAGAGTTTGAAGGCTTTTCAACTTAGCAACCCCTAACGGCAAGTCTTTTAACTTCGGAGTATCTCCAATGTCTAAATGCCGCAAATTCTTTAACTTTAAGAAGTTGTTTGGTAAATTAGTTAAGCTAGAACACCCAAAAAGAATCAAGGTCTCTAAGTTATAGAGATCACAAACATTTTCAGGTAAATGTTTGATTTTAGTTCGAGATAAATTAAGATACCGCAAGTGCTTCAAACTACCAATAGACTCTGGTACCTCACTTATCTCATAACCACTCAAACTTATTACCCTTAACAATGGTAGCTGGGGAAGTAAGTCAACTAGAACCTTATTCGACAAGTAGTAATTTCGCCACCTTTCGTTCATCCCAAAAGACAAGAATGTTCTCAAACCTTTAGCACCTTCAAATACCTCAAACTTCTTGTAAGCTACATATTCCTCACGAAGAATGACATATGACGACACTTATCGAAAGCTTGTTTCCTAACATTCTTTCCCAATTCCTTCTCTAGCCTAAAATAGAAATCTCCAGCAACAGAGGTGGTCAAATCATTCATCAGATCATGCATAACAAACAAAGACTCGTCATTAGGTGAGTGTTGAAAAAATGACCGTGATAACAACTCATCAAAGCATTCATTGCCCAAGCGTTCTACAGTTGACTTGCTTGAATGTACTTGATGCAAAAATCCTTCCGCCATCCAGAGCAGAACCAAATCCTGCTTGTCAAACGCATAGTCTTTTGGGAACAAGGAGCAATATGCAAAGAGCTGCTTTAAGTAGGCAGGAAGCTCACGGTAGCTTAGTCTAAGAGCTGGAATAATTTTACCTCCCTCTTTTAAGCTCCATATCTCACTATCCTCTATTTCCTTCCATTCTACTTCATCTTCTTTTGTCCTCAATAGCCTTCCAAGTGCTATTAAAGCCAAAGGCAAACCATCACACTTTCTGACAATGCCTTCACCAGGTGCTTTAAGTCTTTGATAAGAATCAAAATTATTTTCACCCAATGCATGTTGAGCAAATAAACACATGGCATCGTCATGTGAGAGACTTTGCAAATGGTTTAGTTGACCACAACCCAATTCTCTGAGCAACTTCTCCTTCCTAGTTGTCATGATTATTTTACTTCCGGGAGCACATGCTCTCAAAGGGGCCACTAGTGATTCCCAGTCATCAGTATTTTCACTCCACACATCATCCAACACTAATAGAAACAATTTCTTTCTAAGTAGATCTCTAAGAGCTACTNTGAGAGACTTTGCAAATGGTTTAGTTGACCACAACCCAATTCTCTGAGCAACTTCTCCTTCCTAGTTGTCATGATTATTTTACTTCCGGGAGCACATGCTCTCAAAGGGGCCACTAGTGATTCCCAGTCATCAGTATTTTCACTCCACACATCATCCAACACTAATAGAAACAATTTCTTTCTAAGTAGATCTCTAAGAGCTACTTGAAGGAGATTTAGATCTTTAAATTCTTTTGTTTCCCCGGTCACAGACTGGTAAATAATATTGCATATACTAAAGGTGTCCCATTCATCAGACACACAAACCCACGCCTTAAGTTGAAAGTGTTCATTCACTTGTTCATCGTCATACAATAATTTAGCTAGAGTGGTTTTACCCACACCACCCATACCAACTATGGGCACGATGCTAAAGTTTTCACTATTACGTG
Organism: Artemisia annua; assembly: GCA_014162995.1. Taxonomy (NCBI): domain Eukaryota; kingdom Viridiplantae; phylum Streptophyta; class Magnoliopsida; order Asterales; family Asteraceae; genus Artemisia; species Artemisia annua. The sequence continues at coordinate 123,939 of LBNU01027971.1, read as the reverse complement.
GTTCATCAACTAACAGCTTGTGAACCAATGCATCCTTATCACCTTGTCGGCCAACAATCCTAGATGGGTCTACCAAAGAGGTCTGGGATTGTCTATTTTTATCTTTTGGCCTATCATCCTTTACTTCTAAACTTCCACTCTTCACCGTTAAACCAAGAGATTCTTTTTGCTTTTCTAGATCTAGTAACGTGTTGGTGGTATTATCTATCTTAGGATACAGCCTAGTACTTAGAGAGAAGTTTGTGCAACAAGCTGGAATGAGCTTTCTTATCTTGCTGGTGCTGGCTCGGGATTGGTCGGTGAACTCATTATGCATAGCCTCGGTTGCCAAGTCATCAAGTATGTCGTCTATCTGGTAAGCCAGATGTTGGAGATCATTGAGCCATACTTGAACAGCTTCATTTGTTATTTCTTTATCCGAAGCATCGTTGAGCAGTGCTTGGATCCTGGACAAAGTCCTCCCTAGTTTCTTCAGCTCAGAATGAATTCCCTTTGCTCGAACAACTTGCTTCACGGCTTCATTGGCTAGCTTCTGAAAAATGGCTTCAATGAGGGTAGAAACAATGACTTCAGCCATATTTTTATAGTAATGACAGTAAACTGGGAGCTCTTAGATCTGAATAAATGGTAGGCATATGTGAATTGAATGATCTTGAAGAAAAATATAGATCTTGACTTAAAGTTAAAAGGAATTCAAGATGGTCCACACAAATGAATGGTAAGGATGCAATAGCTACAAAGTGGGTGGACCACACAAATAATGTTAGCAACTATGAGATCACCCAACAGTAAACCTGCAGCTATTGGGAATTTTTTTAAATTTTATTTTTTCAGAAAAATTCATGTATTATAAACATCCTTCCCATAAAAGTTTCCCACCAACAATGTGGAAGCAGTTGTAGAATGCATGGTAAGGAACACAATTTAACTGACATTGGTCAACGTTTGATTATCATAATACCTTCTGTTACACAAATCCATCTAGCTAATACCAACGGCTGCTCAGGATGTATCATGTTCTTCAGCGTCATCTAGTAGGTATGAACTCAAACGCCTCGCCTTAGTGGTAAGTCATAAAGCGACGTGTATCTAATGTGACACACGGTTTCAAATTTGATATATTGTCGAGTTATTAGTTCGTGTAAGGGTTATATATCAATTGGCTTGAAGGACTAAACTTGGCCTGGTTCATCATAACTTCATACAAATATGTGGATCGGAGTTACAGAAAAATAAATAAAATACTGATGATGCTTCATTTAATTTATACATCTGTGGTTGATTTTGTTTGTCATGAATTCTGAGTTGCTTGAGAGTTGTGAAATCAGAAGTTCAGAACTTGAAGGAATTCTTATGTCAGCATACTCATCCGAAGACAGATCATCTCATTTGAGTGAGTGATGTTTATTCCTTCATCAAAGACATACCCAAAAACCAAAATTTGCCTCATGGGCAAAAGGTGTGATATTCGGTTCAGTTATATTGGCTCATGAAAACGGACAAGTGGTGTTTGAATCAAAACCTGGCAGTTTCATTTCGGTACACTATGAGAATATAACTGCTTTCAATAAACACCAGACATTACTAAACCAAATTACCAATAAGAACAACATTGGCTTCTATCATATCAATTTTAATTTGTTCAGAAACTCAGAATAATGCAACAATATTTTTGCTCACCTTGACCATCGCGACTCCATCTGACATTGATTTATAAGAATAGATAACGAATGAATTTTATATTAAAGGGGTGTAAATGTGTAATAAGTTTGGTAAAGGTGTAATATATAAAGATGTTACTTTAAAGGGGTGATGTTTAAAAATAGAGTGAATACCGAAGGGTGACACTCAAAAATTGACGAGTCTTTTAAAAGGAAGAAAAAAATAGATAGTCTTGATGTAAAGAAAGAAACACACGAACCTAAGTAGTTAGAAAGTTCATTTCTTTTTCTATTAACCTAATAAGTAGTTAGAAAGTTCATTTCTTTTTCTATTAAATTGTCTTAGTGGTAACAGGAGTGGGCCCAAATAATATATTAATATTTTTTTTATGTTAAGGTCCACACAAATTTGTTACAACTATGTTTATTGGTGATCTTCCCCAACCGATTGAGACCACAAAACTAATAAATACATAATATTATATTAATTTTATACAAAAGTTAGGAAAATAATATCACCGATCCGGTCACTTAGTGACCTTCAAATCCTTTACCCAATCTGCCACATGTCACAATATGGTTGGCTATGAGTATATACTTGCTCTTTCATCAAGCGACAAATGAACAGATTTACCATCTTTAGATATATGGATCTTGAAACGAGTTTATAACTAATTAGTTTAAAAATATTCTTACATGTGTATGCATGTTTATCACATACTTGACTTATGATCAAAGGACATGGTTAACGAAGTTGAAGAAGTGGCGATGAAAAAAATTTGTAAATGAAGATAGAGTGAAACCAGTGGAGAAAAAACTAGAAGAAAGGAGGTGAGTAAATGAAAAAAGAAGTGGATAAGGATGCATTATATGGTGACTTGTAGTTTAGTATATTATAATACGGGTTAATTGTTAAAAGTTTAGTATATTATAAAAGTTAATTTATTTATTTTTATATAAAAGAAATAATATTATATGTTAGGTTGGGTTGGGTTGTTGATAAATAGTAAAAAAGTTGAGATTGGTTGTATGTATGGGTTGTATATGTGGAGGAGTAAGAAAATAATATTTTAATAAAAGATTGGGTTGGATGGAGTTGTGAATAAAGATAGTCTAAGGCTTTAAAATACTTGATCCTCCCCATCTAGACCCATTAACAGAGGTGGACCCACATATATATAAGCATCTGTATGTGGAAATAAAAAAGAAACAAAGCCCTAGTATGGGATCCTAATCCCTCTCATTTTACCTGCCACGTCAGCTTTCTCTCTCCAGCAACCTGCAGGCGATTGGGTACCCAGTAAGGGCGACCTTCATAAAAAAAATATATATATATAAAATAAAAAAAAATAAAAAAATCAACTTTTTCAACTAAAAAATTTTAATTTTATTACATTTTTTTTTCTTCTTTTATAAAAGAACAAATTACAAATAATATTTTAAAACATTACAAAAATAATTTTTTTAATGAAAAAAAGGTCAAACTATTATCACAGGGTGATAAAAAAAAGTCAAACTTCATCTTCAATACACACACTGAAAACACAGACGCACACACTAAACACACATTGAAAACACACACAGAATAGGGAATCGAAGAAAAAAAATGCAAAGTACTCGATCGCAAACTCGACCAAGTTTCAAAAAAATCGCCTGGCGATCGAATCTTTGCAGTAGGGCGATCGACTTGTGATCGATCGTGGGTGTCGATCTCGATCGATTACTGCGTCCAGCCAAACATGTGTGTAATCAAACAAATAATTAAATAACGAGGGTGTGACAAATATAGTTGGTTGTGTAAAATATGGTGTAACAAATACAAACCCAATTAACAAGAGAACATAAAATTAACCTCTTTTATTGGATGTTATATCCTTTTTTTTTTTTTTTTTTCCTATCTTGTTGGTGGACACCAACCAATTAGTCCATGGTGAAGTTCGAAGCTACAATCAATATCATTGTTATGGATTTTGTAAACAAAATTCAAATATATATGTTTTAGTTTGCTTTGTGAATAAAAAAGTTTGTTATTATACATTGGAATGCTTGTTATGATGCTTATTTTAACATTAGTGATACAAACACAAGTAACTTTAAATACAAATATAGGCCAATTCATATATGATCTAACCCATGAGTCATGTCAGTAAGATACTCACTACCAACCTGAATTGCAAAAGTGAAATTCTAATTTTTAAAAAAAAAAAGAAAAGAAAAAAAAAAGAAAAAGAGAATAAAATGGTTCCATTCACGCTGAACGCATGTATATATCCTTAATAAATCAAGTAATTACATTATTGTTCGTTGCACTTCATCTTCTAGTCCCACCAATTTCTCAAGATAGATGCTCGAAATGAAGCACTATTCTCCTTGTCCCACAAAACTCGAACCCCATTTTAAAAACCAACCCTCTCTTCTGACCGGGAATAAGAGAGCACCACATCACAAACATGAGAGCTCAACCTTGCTTTTACGCATTTGCATGATCGCACGAAAACGACACAACGCAACAAAGATAAGTAATGTTATGGAGTCCAACACAAGTTGGAGAATGTAATCTTAAGTCATAACTATAGTAGAGAAAGAAGAGATAACACACAAACTGATATAGAAAAAAGGTCAAAAAAAAAAAAAAAAAAAAAAAAAAATAACAAAAAAAAAAGAGAAAAAAAAAAAAAAAAAAACAAACTAATATAGAAAAAAGGTAAAAAAAAAAAAAAAAAAAAAAAAAATGTACCCATATATAGTATATATGAACATGTGCATGTAAAGGGTCTTCTTAGTAGATTTGAAACTGTGATATATATAGCTTTAGGTTAGTCATGTAACAGATTATACCCTTTTACTGGCAAACAATGTTTGGCTAATGAATCTGCCTCTTATTCAGATCTCTGCATATGTCCACTTACTCTGTAGCCACCATGACAACACATTGACACCATCAACAACCATGTCCGTATAACCACATTCAATCCTTAACTTCAATATTTTCCTCTTTTGCCTGATGTGAAAGAAAAGCTTTCGTATTGCTTCAAGCTCGACCCCAACTATTGATGTCTCATTAGAATACAAAAAAAAAAAAAAAAAAAAAAAAAAAAAAAAAAAAAAAAAAAAAAAAAAAAAAAAAAAAAAAAAAAAAAAAAAAAAAAAAAAAAAA
>LBNU01027971.1:95655-118525 GCA_014162995.1 Artemisia annua | reverse complement strand
AAAGATTATAACGCAAATATACATATAGAAGTTGTTAATGAGCTGAAGTAAGAGTACAGATTTCAGTTTCATAATGATGATTAGTTGCTGAATTTTTGTATGCAAAGTCTATATGTTTGCTGAATTGTTATGCATAATGAATATGTTTGCTGAATTTTTCATGCTGCAAAGTGACTTTTAAGGCTTGTTGTTTGCTGAAATCCATGTGCTGAAAAGTGACTTTTGCTGATTTTTTTTTTGGCGCAAAATTAAGCTTTTTTTTTTAGTTGCTGATTTTTTATGCATAAAATGTGTAGTTTTGTTGCTGATTTTTGTGCATAAATGTTTCCTTGCATTTGGTTTGCTGGAATATGTCATTGGTGCATAAAATCCAGTTTGGTGAAATTACAGAAAACAATGGATTTGCTGTGGTAATTATGCCGGAAAACTGTATGGATGATTATATATAAAAGGAATTCGTTTCCTGACTTGTTTGTGTGTAATATAATATGTCCAAATAATACTAGTTCATATATGCAGTGATACAACCTACTTGTATCGGTAGTAGCACCACTATAGTGGGTGCGGACTCCTTAAGAAAAGAGAAGAGAAGCAGATCTTATTTAGACAAAACTATGACTTTCATTGATAATCTATTCGGTATATAAATAGCCGAATAATAACTTGTAACCCAAGACAAATATTCTGGAACAAAGATACTTTGACACAAAGACATTCCTAATATGACTCAAATACTTTCCTAAAACATTGAGATAAATATAGATAAATATGGAGATAAATCCTAGCCCATAACAAACGAGTCTTGCCACTTTGGTGCCTTCTTGGTCCGCTTGCCACGACCCAATGGTTCTGCTAAGGGCGTAACATTCCCTCCATCTTCAGAAACAACCTTGTCCTCAAGGTTATACGCAGGATATGCAGCTTTGAAATCATTCAACCATTCCCATGTCGCTTCTTCAGGAGACCGACTTGTCCATTGAACCAGCACTTGTCCCTCTAGTTGACCATTCCGTAACACCATTCGAGAGTCACAAATCCTTACAGGTTGCTCCATTGGTTGCTCATCCACAAATCACATTTAATCTCTTATCAGTATATGATTATCACAATTTATTATGTGATTATAATCACATAAAATCATTGTGTAATCATTTTACACAATCAAAATATGTCAAACTTAGCGAATAGACAATATCTCACATTGGATGACAATCACACCGTTCAAGTTAGTTACATAAACCAATGTAATTTGTTGTCATCTATATGTGTGTTCTTTCTTGACATTTCACAATGTCCTACACGGTTATATTCAACACATAGTCATTTCTTACACAATGACAAACCGTTCGATTATTAGCAATATAAGTTAATAACAAGTCTTGATGATTATTCATCTTTTTAGAATAACAAATAGTTTGATTATTTGCACCAATATTCACAACAGAATATTTGCAACATCCAAACTCCCAATATTCGATACAAAATCGAGTGACTTGTTTATTCTCATGTTACAAAATTAGTTGCACAAAACCGTACCAAACAACTTTAAATAGGCACTACTTTGCCAATATATTTTGCACCAAATGAGACAAACAATTTTGCGTTGAACATTGTACAAAAATTCACATAATTTTATATTATAACAACCAAAAAATGTTATACAAAATAACATCCAATCAACACAAATATTAGCACAAAAAAAATTATATAAGCCGCTTAGAAAAAATGTTGTGCTAAAACACAAACGGCGATCATCTAATTCTTCCGTTTAAACTCAACATTTTCTTTTTATTATTATTATTATTATTATTATTATTTTCAAATCAAACTTATAATATATATTGCTCTAGTACTCATATATCTGTTGTGCTATCGATATTTGCATTATATGTTTGCTGTACTTGTGATTGAATGTACTATGATGCTGAGACTTGTATTATGTTTTGTAGTGGACATACTATGCTTATAGTTTATTTAATACATGTTTATTTTAATGCATACTGTTTGTTACAAAGATTATAACGCAAATATACATATAGAAGTTGTTAATGAGCTGAAGTAAGAGTACAGATTTCAGTTTCATAATGATGATTAGTTGCTGAATTTTTGTATGCAAAGTCTATATGTTTGCTGAATTGTTATGCATAATGAATATGTTTGCTGAATTTTTCATGCTGCAAAGTGACTTTTAAGGCTTGTTGTTTGCTGAAATCCATGTGCTGAAAAGTGACTTTTGCTGATTTTTTTTTTGGCGCAAAATTAAGCTTTTTTTTTTAGTTGCTGATTTTTTATGCATAAAATGTGTAGTTTTGTTGCTGATTTTTGTGCATAAATGTTTCCTTGCATTTGGTTTGCTGGAATATGTCATTGGTGCATAAAATCCAGTTTGGTGAAATTACAGAAAACAATGGATTTGCTGTGGTAATTATGCCGGAAAACTGTATGGATGATTATATATAAAAGGAATTCGTTTCCTGACTTGTTTGTGTGTAATATAATATGTCCAAATAATACTAGTTCATATATGCAGTGATACAACCTACTTGTATCGGTAGTAGCACCACTATAGTGGGTGCGGACTCCTTAAGAAAAGAGAAGAGAAGCAGATCTTATTTAGACAAAACTATGACTTTCATTGATAATCTATTCGGTATATAAATAGCCGAATAATAACTTGTAACCCAAGACAAATATTCTGGAACAAAGATACTTTGACACAAAGACATTCCTAATATGACTCAAATACTTTCCTAAAACATTGAGATAAATATAGATAAATATGGAGATAAATCCTAGCCCATAACAAACGAGTCTTGCCACTTTGGTGCCTTCTTGGTCCGCTTGCCACGACCCAATGGTTCTGCTAAGGGCGTAACATTCCCTCCATCTTCAGAAACAACCTTGTCCTCAAGGTTATACGCAGGATATGCAGCTTTGAAATCATTCAACCATTCCCATGTCGCTTCTTCAGGAGACCGACTTGTCCATTGAACCAGCACTTGTCCCTCTAGTTGACCATTCCGTAACACCATTCGAGAGTCACAAATCCTTACAGGTTGCTCCATTGGTTGCTCATCCACGAATTCTTCTGGCAATGGTGTCACCATTTCGCTTCCATTTCCTGTAAAAGATTTGAGAATAGACACATGGAAAACTGGATGTATCTGACTAGACACAGGTAACGCCAAACGGTAAGCCACTTTTCCCACGCGAGCTTCCACCTTGTAAGGTCCATAATAACGCTTTGCCAGCTTATTTGAGAGTCGCCTGGCAAGAGTAATTTGCCGGTATGGTTGAAGCTTAACAAGCACCATATCCCCTACATTAAACTCGACATCCCGCCTTTTGCGATTAGCCTTGACTTCCATTCGTTGTTTAGCAGATAACAAGCTGTCCTTGAGTTGCCGCAACAACCCATCACGTTCCACAAGTAAATCGTCCACAACCGCTACCTTTGAAGAACCAGGTGGATATGGAATTATTGTCAATGTTAACCTTCCATACAATGCCTGGAAAGGTGACATCTTAATGCTACTATGATAACTAGAATTATAGCAATATTTTGCCCATGGTAAATAACGAACCCATTGTTGTGGACAGTGGCTAACCATGGCTCGTAAATACTGCTCTAAACAACGGTTCACGACTTCCGTTTGCCCATCCGTCTGAGGATGATACGCGGTACTATGATTCAACTGTGTACCGCTAAAGTGAAATAATTGCTTCCAAAAAGCACTTACAAAAATAGGATCACGATCAGATACAATGGTTTTTGGTATCCCATGATGCTTAACCACGATTTCCAGAAACACCTCGGCTACCTTATGCGCATTAAAACTAGTAGGCAATGACCCAAAATGAGCATACTTCGTTAAACAATCGACCACAACCAAAATAACAGTAATACCCCGAAATGCCGGCAATCCCGTAATAAAGTCCATCGACACATCTTCCCATACGGCGTTTGGAGTTGGAAGAGGCTGTAGATAACCACCCGGCGCGTCCGTAGAATACTTGGTTTGCTGACATACCAAGCATTGCTTAATGAATTCTTCTACCGACTTACGCATTCCCTTCCAGAAAAACAAAGCCGACAACCCAACCAACGTCTTCTTGATTCCCCCATGCCCAGCGCTAGGAGTGTCATGGAACTCTCGTAAAAATAATGTCTTAAGCTTCGACTCCTGACCAATATAATAACGGTTTTTGTAAATGATAAGTCCATTCTCACGTCTAAACCCACTAAGTACCTCACCATTGTCCAATTTTTGATGTAACTCAACTAACTCAGTTAATGTGCCATTCTCATCTTGCAAGTCCCCAATGAAACCTATCAATGGCTGACTAAAAACCATGAAGGCTGAAGTAACCTGCTCGGCCTCCTCAAACGCCCGAGATAGAGCATCCGCAGCTTGATTAGTTACCCCGGGCTTATATTCAATATCAAAATCAAACCCCAATAACTTTCTTACATACTTTTGCTGGAGCGGCGTTTGAATTACTTGTTGCATTAATTCTTTAATACTTTTATGGTCTGTGCGGATAGTGAACCGTCGTCCCAGCAAATATTGACGCCATTTATACACAGCCTCTACGATAGCAAACAACTCCTTTTGATAAGTACCAGCCACCCGCATACGCGGCCCTAACTTACGACTAAAATAACTAATTGGCCTGTTTCCCTGCATCAAAACCGCGCCAATTCCATCTCCCGATGCATCCGCCTCCACTACAAATACCTGGTTAAAATTTGGAAGACTTAAAAGAGGAGCGTTAGACAATTGTTGCTTAAGTGTTTCGAAAGCATGAGCTTCTGTTTCACCCCACTTAAATCCATCGTGTTTCAGTAAGTCAGTTAAAGGTGCCGCAAGCGAGGCATACCCTCGAATAAACCGTCGATAATATCCCGCAAGCCCTAAGAATACCCGAACTTGCCTTTGATTTTTAGGGATCGGCCATTCACGCACTGCCGATATCTTCTTTGGATCCATTTGTACCCCACGAGCTGAAATAATATGTCCCAAGTACTCTAGTTCCCCGGCTCCAAAAACACATTTAGAACGCTTCACATAAAATTGGTGCTCCTGTAAACATCGAAAAACACACTCCAAATGTTCCAAATGCGAGCTAAAGGTCGTACTATAAACTAGGATATCATCAAAAAATACAATCACGAATTTACGCAAGTAGGGAGAAAACAACCTATTCATAGTCGCTTGAAATGTTGAAGGTGCATTGGTAAGTCCAAATGGCATGACTAAAAATTCATAATGCCCGTCATGTGTTCGAAAAGCCGTCTTGTACACGTCCCGTTCGTGTACCCGAATCTGATGGTAACCTGCCCGTAAATCCAATTTAGTAAAAATACTAGCCCCACCTAACTCATCGAACATCTCGTCTGCCGTAGGGATTGGAAACTTATCCTTCACTGTGATCGAATTAAGAGCGCGATAATCCACACAAAAACGATAGCTCCCATCCTTTTTTTTTTACAAGTAAAACAGGTGAAGAAAAAGGACTATGACTAAAGCGAATAATTCCTTGGCTCAACATTTCCGTTACTAACCGTTCCATCTCACCCTTCTGATAATGTGGATAACGGTAAGGACGTACGTTCACTGGTTTAGTGTTTGGTAACAAATGAATTCTATGATCCACCAAGCGGTTAGGTGGTAGACACGTTGGTTCCTGAAACAAAGCATCAAACCGAGACAAAAGTTGATCAAGCTCAGCTTGTCCAGAAGACATGGGCAACGTGGAGGTGGCCTGATCACTGTCGCCCTGCAAAGCATAACCATGACATTCATAAATGCCATATACATCCTCCATACCCAACAATGCCTGCATGCGGTGGAGGCTAATTTTCTTCATTCTTAGTGACTCGTCACCCTTCAACGTATAAGTAGTTCCCGAAAGAGTGAATTCCATTATTTGATGTGCGTAGTCATGAATAACCTTTCCCAATGTCTGTAACCATTGAATACCCAAAACCACATCGAGACCTTTCATAGGCAAGACATATAAGTCGACCTCCATCTCAAATCCTTGCATGTGAAGAGGCACACGCGAGCAGACATTCTCACACAATAGCGACGCCCCGCTACCAATATACACCTTAAAAGCCTTGGTCGCCTGAAGTGGTAGAAGCATTCGCTCGGCAACATCGGACTGCACAAAATTGTGAGTGCTACCGTTATCAATGAGTACATACACCTCAGTAGCACCAATCTGCCCCCATAATTGAAGAGAACGTGGGCTGCCCTGACCCACCAACGAGTTGAGAATAGAGATATCGCCACTCTCGATTGCATCATCTCCTTCCGCGGCTGCTTCCTCACTTACATCCCCATCATCATCTGTCATGAGCAACAAAAACTTACCAGGACACTTATGTCCCTTCGTCCACCTATTGCCACAATTGAAACACAACCCTTTACTCAGACGTTCTTGTCGTTCCGCTGGTGAAATCCATTTGATAGCCAAAGGTTTCCCAGTAGTAGTAACAGTAGCCTTAGGGGGAGTCAGAAGTAAAGGCGTGGGGCGAATTGATGATGAGCGTTGGTTTTGAGAACCGCCACTGGTAATAGTCACCTTAGATGTACCCAACCCTGTACCTTGATCCTCCAAGCGCGCCTCAGTGACCCGAGCCAATGCAAACGCATCGCCAAGGGTGGTTGGTTTGGACACCAACAACTCGCGTTGCAGCGACAACTTAAGCCCCGAGATATAGAAAGAAATCAGTAAGGACTCTGAAATCTGCGTGACCCTGTTCATGAGCTTTTCAAACTCACATTGGTACTCTGCCACCGTTCCAGTTTGTAATAACTTAGATAAGGCTCCTTGCGGATCCTCGTACTTTGAAGGACCAAACCGATTCTTAACACTCTCCTCAAACCTGGTCCAATCAGTAATCAACCCATTCCTTGTCATCCAATGAATCCGTTCTGCAGCGGCCCCTTCAAGATTAAACCCCACGATTCGTAAGCGTTGATCCGCGGGAGTGTTGAGCAAAGAAAAATACTCATTAATAGAAAATAACCAACTCTCAGGATCGTCGCCTGAAAACTTAGGAACATCCAGGCGCATAGACCGTGGTAACAAGGTCCCCTGATCACCTCCGCCACCATGTTGAACTTGAAGCAACCGTGTAGCCGCCTGTAATTCATCCCTCAAAGCATTGAATTGTGCCTGAAAGTTTGCAGCTTGTTGTTCTGCCACACGCTCAGCCGCATCCTGATAATCTTTGAGCCACAAACGAATTGTCTGTTCATCCACCATGAGTACAATGAAAGCACCAATGATACAACCTACTTGTATCGGTAGTAGCACCACTATAGTGGGTGCGGACTCCTTAAGAAAAGAGAAGAGAAGCAGATCTTATTTAGACGAAACTATGACTTTCATTGATAATCTATTCGGTATATAAATAGCCGAATAATAACTTGTAACCCAAGAAAAATATTCTGGAACAAAGATACTTTGACACAAAGACATTCCTAATACGACTCAAAGACTTTCCTAAAACATTGAGATAAATATAGATAAATATGGAGATAAATCCTAGCCCATAACAAACGAGTCTTGCCACTTTGGTGCCTTCTTGGTCCGCTTGCCACGACCCAATGGTTCTGCTAAGGGCGTAACATGCAGAGTTTGTTTGAGATATGGACAGCCTTTGTGTATACATAGTAGTATACTTTGTGCACAAAATGAGTTATCAACATATTGCTAACTAGAGTTTGTTGAAATTTCAGAATGGTTGAGACTAACGAGACAAACGTGCCTCCAATTGTGACAACCACAACTGCTGCTCCTTTGGTCAACACTGTTGCAAATCATGCCGAAAAGCCTGAGAAATTTTCTGGTATGCATTTCAAAAGGTGGAAACAGAAAATGTTCTTTTACCTCACCACATTGAATTTGGCTCGGTTCCTTACCGAATCTGCTCCTCAAATTGTTGAAGGGGAGACTGATGCTCAATCGGTGAGCGCGGTAGATGCTTGGAAGCACTCAGAATTCTTGTGCCGTAACTATGTGTTGAACGGGCTGGTTGATCCGTTGTACAATGTGTATTGTAAAACAAAGACGGCCAAGGAACTTTGGGAATCATTGGAGAGGAAATACAAAACTGAAGATGCTGGAACTAAGAAGCATGTGGTGGCTAGGTTCTTAGAGTTCAAAATGATTGATGAAAAAATTGTGATGAGCCAAGTACAAGATCTTCAAGTTGTATTACATGATATCCATGCCGAAGGAATGAATTTGAGTGAAACATTTCAGGTGGCAGCGATGATTGAGAAATTACCACCTAGTTGGGTAGACTTCAAAAACTACTTGAAGCATAAGCGCAAGGAAATGTCGGTGGAGGATCTCATTGTTCGTCTTCACATTGAAGAAGACAACAAGTTGGCTCTAAAGAAGATTTATGTGCCCGAACATGCTAAGGCAAATGTGGTTGAAGTTGGACAATCGTCAAAGGCAAACAAAGGCAAAGCTTATGTAAAAGGCAAAGGGAAAATTGATAACCTTGGTCCTAAGGGAAAAACTTTCAAGAATAAGTTCAAATGCTACAATTGTGATAAACCGGGTCACAAGGCTGCTGATTGTAAATTGCCCAAACGTGAGGTCCCTCGTCAAGCTAACATAATTGAGAAAATGCATGATGATGGGGAGCTTGTGGCTATGATTTCAGAAGTGAACTTAGTTGGCTCTGATGCAAGCGAATGGTGGGTTGATACGGGGGCTACTCGTCATGTGTGTTCAAACAAGGATCTCTTTAGCTCGTTTAAGGAGGTCACAAACGGTGAGCAACTCTTCATGGGTAACTCGGCCTCTTCCGAGGTCAAGGGTGAAGGTGATGTCGTGTTGAAGATGACATCAGGAAAAGAGTTGAAACTTAAGAATGTGTTGTTTGTCCCAGATGTTCGTAAGAATCTCGTGTCCGGGTGGCTTCTTAATAAGTTTGGTTTTAGACTAGTGTTTGAGTCGGATAAGTTTGTCTTAACCAAAAGTGGAATCTTTGTTGGTAAGGGCTATGCCCTCAATGGTATGTTTAAACTGAATGTTGACAACTAAAGATGAAATGAATGCTACTACTACTATTTATGATTATCTAATTGTATCTTCTTACGTTTTAGCATGTCATATTGTATTGCATACCTATATTCCATATTTACTCAATCTGCTCTTGAAACCACATGATCTTATTCACAAAATAGTGTGTGATATAAATGGAGCTAAGCACTTCATCATATGAAACGAGGGTTTCATATATGGTGGTTTAATTTTAGATTGAATGCACGATTGTTCGATTGTGTATTGAACATTGCGAAGTTTGGGTGTTGCAAATAATTTGACTAGTCATATACATGACTAATTCTAAATAATTGCAAATAATCAAACTATTGTTGTTGGACTAGTCAGAAATATGACTAGTCATAAATGATGAAACGAATATGGATAACATGTTTGTGTACCTTCCAAACATGTGCGTTTACAGGTAGTATGAATCATATATAAGTAATATGAATGTTGATATAGAAAGCGATGAATAATCAGAATGATGCATCTTCTGTCATACGCTTGATTCCTTGGTCTATAGCATGCTAGACATGGAAGTGTGTTAATTATGATAAGGAAAATAATTAACACCAAACATTCAAAAGATGTGAAACTTATATAGTGTCATATTATTTCATCTAATAAACGTAATTGATATTTTGAAAGGGAGAAATTGCCTATAAATTCTTGAGATAAATTCCATGTGGGGGATTCCGGCCTAGCTAGAGTTCAAAAGGACATCAACTAACATGAAGTTCTTGCCTATTTGGAATACTCAAGAATTACCGGGAGCATGATATATTTAAAGAGTTGAACAAAACTTGATTTTGAATAGATATATTATGTTAATACGACAACTACTCCTCAACATAAGTTATCTCTATTGACAAATGCGAAGTCATAGAATAACATTGCGGATCCGCTAGTGAAGTGCTAAATGTGAGAGTTAGTTAGCAAGTCGTGAAGAGGAATTGGACTAAAGCCCTTAATGAGTTTATACGAAGGAAAACCTAACCCAGCTGACTGGAGATCCCAAGATCTGGGTTCAATAGGACAACCTACTCGTGTAAACTGTGGGGGAGTCACTGTGGGGGGTTAACCTCCCAAAACACTAAGGGTGCTATTAAACATCCTAGTCCATTTCTGTAGCATTCAGTGACAAGATATGAGGTTAAGCCTTGAGCTTTTAATGATTTAATAAGAAATCACCTATGTGAGAGAGAAGTGGGGTCGCTTCGAAGGGAAATGTGGGGGGCGCATTTCCTAAAAGCTCTTGCAGAACCAGGCTAGTGTTCATGACCATAACGAACACGACTATGAGGATTTAACCATGTCAGGGAGAGTCCTGTGTGAACATATATTGTCGTCTATATAAATAGCAGATCAGTTCAAAGACATCGCGTTCTACTGGCAGCTAGTAGGCTAAGTATATTTCATAAGGGAAGGTTCAAAGGGTAACACCTACCTATCCTATGCAGGATTCAACCATTGAGATTTCATCGGAATTATGTGAGTTTCCACTCGATCTCCATTCATGTGGGGGATTGTTGGAAAATTTGAGGTGAAAATGTTGTTTTTCACCTACTTTGGACACAAATAATTATAGACTCAAGTTGTCTATATGAATATCATACTAATCGGATACGTGCTCCTTCATGAGAGCTTCGTAACAATATAATTAGTGTCCAAAATGAAGCTAATGTGAATGAGATATCGAGTATCGAAATATGCCATTTGGAATGTAACTTAAGGAATGAAAAATGGGACAAAGTCTATCCCACATTGGTGGGTGAAGAAACCGAACTTGGGCTCAAGCTAATGAACCCACGTGAAGCGGGCTTATTTCTTTTGCTCCAAAGACCCAATGTTTGACCCATTTTAATTTCTTTTATTGCTTGGTATTATTGCAGCAGATATGCAGGGTATGTTACGGTTTAGGTTTAAACTTGATAACAACCAATTGAATGAAATTGATCACGTTTAATGTGAATCATTAAATCTTTAATGTGAATCATTAAATCTGCTGTTTCATATTGTAGTATAAATCCAAGCTATCTCAGCCATTCCAAAACACACCAAAATTCACAGCTTCACTCTTATCTCTCATTACTCACTCAAGAAATCCGACGAAATTTCAGGCAAGTAGGTTATCTCCGGCAGTACTACTGCTTAAGCTGTTGTACCCTGGGAGACAGCCGTCTAATTGGTAGACGTGAACTGTTTTAAGGGAACCGTGTTGAACACGGGCCTCAGCTATGTCTCTTATATATTATTATTATGATTCCTGTTGTGTTTCATTCTTACCTTTGAGTTCTTTGGTTATATGCTTGCTTAACTGTTATGCTTTAACTTCTTCTTTTGTGTAGTTATAATCATGATATTGTTATTGGGTACTATTTTCCCTACAAAACATTCCTTGAGATTTTGTTAATCAATTTTGATTCAGCATAATGGACCTCCCATCAAAACCCATTATCCACCATCAATTAATAAATTAAATTGATAAAATATGAAATTCTATGTAGCAGTAAATGAGTAATATAATTTGAGCTAAAAAGCCTAAAAAAGTAAATGGTCACATGTGTCAATTAAGTAAAAAAAAAATTGAAAAATAAAACCCAAAAGTTGCCCGAAAATTGTTAAATGCAAGAAAAAAAATAAAAAATAAAAAATCTTGTGATTTGCTAACAACAACCCATTGGGTGTTGTTTAAGTATACCATATTTAAAAAATTAGTATTTAATTAACTCTAAATATTCTATATTTAACATTACATTCCATGTTTAAAATGATTAAAAGTGTATAATTATGGAATACATGAGTTCATTAAATGTATTTTCTTTAAATATGAAATGCTTAAACAACACCCAGTGGGTTGTTGTTAGCAAATCCCAAAAATCTTTTATCACTTTTTATAAAACACAAAAAGGATTGTTGTCAAAACACTAAACCAACCACTTTGCCACATTTTAGATGACTTACAACATGTTTTATTTAACTATTTGACCAAACTCCTTTTTAAGTAAAAAAAACTCAATTTCACATATGTGACCCATTAGAAATATAGATTTTAACCCAAATAGACCCATCTTTAAATAAACAAGCTAGAAGTTCCACCTTTGATGGTGTAAATTATATTTAGTCGCCAAAATGAATGTACATCAACTACTAGTTTATATTCCTTTAGTGCTCATATGATGCCAATGTGTGTGCTTCCTTTGGATTCCTTATCAGTCGATTTATCACTCAAGAAGACAGTGGAAATTTTTTGCAGGTAACATATGATCGATTACATTCTTATCTTTAGATATTCGTATAATATGTAAAAGAGTTTTTTTGGTGCAAGGTGAATTATATTATTAACTCAAAACTACTTACATCATTGAGAAAAAGAGATATGGACAGACCCATACTCTAGTATACTAGAAGAAACAATACATGTCATCAAGACTGCTAATACTTTCCTCAATCTAAACAAAGACAAACAAATACTTCAAACATCAATCCACTGAAAACTGCAGCAAACCATCCAGTTTGCAGGCAAGCAGCTTCGTATTCACCTTTTATGCACCAAATACCATCTGACTACATTTCCCATACATCATCCTACTGAGCCACTCAACCAACACCCACAGTAGCAAAGTAAGATAGATGAGAGGCATCATCAGGAACCCTTACCCCTCCACTGAAGGGCTCTGCCAAATTGTGCTACATTTCCATCTCTAAAATGGCTTCACACAATTGGGAACACACTCCTCCAGTGAGGACCAACCCTTACCTCCTATAGGAATGTAAAGAATGGACCATGAAGTTTCATCTTTCACAACTTTCAATTCCATTCTGCTTACATTCCCCTCCAAGATCATTTACCCTTCACAATGGTAATCCTACTTTATGGTACAGCTAGACTGAAATTAGTCCTCTTACTATCCCAGCATACCTTAATTGATTTCCTCCCTAGGCCGAACCAATCAAGAATATGGGGGATAAGCAAGTACAGTCACACCAGCTAAGCCTCCAAGATACAAGGTATTAGTCCATTGTAATGATCTGTAAAAATGTCACTGTAATGACAATGTAATAGTGACTTTAACTTTTCTGCCAAACACCCCTATTAAATACACAACACATCACTTATACTGCCCCTTATCCACAAATATCCATACTAACTTGCCACTAAAGTTGAACTCTTACAATAGCAGTAGATCTTTTACCTTTCAAACTGGATAACCTCATTCTTACAATTTCACAAAACTCATCAAAGAGGACATCAACACTTTTACTTTCATCTTTAAACAACTTGCAATTCCTTTCTTGCCATATCAAGTAAACACTAGCAGCCAATCCCAACCTTCTAACAATACTATCAATAGAGTCCCCATTATATAATTCAGCCATACTTCTCACAATGTCATTCCATTCATTTGCATTATTAACCAGGCCAATTTTCTGTTTTACCTTATTCCAAAACTGCCCAGCATAACTACATTTAAAGAACAAGTGATTATGGGAATCACAATCATTCTTGCACAAAGAACACCTCATCACATCATAAGACCCCCATTTCTTAATTCTGTNTCAATTCCATTCTGCTTACATTCCCCTCCAAGATCATTTACCCTTCACAATGGTAATCCTACTTTATGGTACAGCTAGACTGAAATTAGTCCTCTTACTATCCCAGCATACCTTAATTGATTTCCTCCCTAGGCCGAACCAATCAAGAATATGGGGGATAAGCAAGTACAGTCACACCAGCTAAGCCTCCAAGATACAAGGTATTAGTCCATTGTAATGATCTGTAAAAATGTCACTGTAATGACAATGTAATAGTGACTTTAACTTTTCTGCCAAACACCCCTATTAAATACACAACACATCACTTATACTGCCCCTTATCCACAAATATCCATACTAACTTGCCACTAAAGTTGAACTCTTACAATAGCAGTAGATCTTTTACCTTTCAAACTGGATAACCTCATTCTTACAATTTCACAAAACTCATCAAAGAGGACATCAACACTTTTACTTTCATCTTTAAACAACTTGCAATTCCTTTCTTGCCATATCAAGTAAACACTAGCAGCCAATCCCAACCTTCTAACAATACTATCAATAGAGTCCCCATTATATAATTCAGCCATACTTCTCACAATGTCATTCCATTCATTTGCATTATTAACCAGGCCAATTTTCTGTTTTACCTTATTCCAAAACTGCCCAGCATAACTACATTTAAAGAACAAGTGATTATGGGAATCACAATCATTCTTGCACAAAGAACACCTCATCACATCATAAGACCCCCATTTCTTAATTCTGTCCTGAGTAATCAATCTATTTTGAATTGCCAGCCATAAGATAAATGCATGTTTTGGTACATTTTGAGAAAACCAAGCAAGCCTATCCCATATAACCTTTTCCTCTGTACAATTCAGATCATCATAGGCCCTCTTAACAGAAAATACTCCTTCCTTACCATTTTTACTTCTCCATACAGTTGTATCAAGCTCATCTTCATTAATATTGCAGTTAGTGACTGTAGCTAATAAGGGGTATTTGGATATCCATTCATCAGGCCATTTGCATTTATTCTCAACCACAATATCTTTCACCACTAAATCATGTATTAATCTGGCATTATAGACATCTCTATGATTGATAAAATCCATTAAGTATCCCAGCTTACTCCAATTATCATACAGGATAATTGCTTTACACCCATTCCCCACTTTCATAACAAAGAACTTTTTCACTTCATCTCTCAACTTGAGTAAATTCTTCTACCCCCAACTATCATTCTCTTCCATATTAACAGCCCAAACACTTCTTCCTTTAAGTTTAACTGTATTAATCCATTTAACCCACAAGAATCCTTATCCACCACCACATGCCACAGATGTTTGATAATCATAGCTTTATTCCAAATATGTAAATCTTTGAGACCCAATCCACCATACTGTTTTGATCTGCACACATATTTCCAAGCCACTTTTGCTTTCCTTACTGCTTCCTCATTTTGATTCCAAAGAAAACCTTTTAAAAGCTTATTTATTTCATTAATCACTGTTCTAGGAAGCAAAAATACTGATGCCCAGTATACATGAACAGATTCAAGTACTGAAGCTACTAGTTGTAATATTCCTGCATAACTAAGACATCTATTCTTCCAATTAAAGATTCTGCTCTTTATCTTATCCAATAGCCCTTTGCAGTTATTAACTCCAATATTGTTAGAAGTAATAGGCACACCCAAATACTTAATAGGGAGCTTTTCAACCTTGAAAGGAATATTTTCTAAAATACTTTTCTTTCATTATCCTTCATACTCCAAAAAATGATTGTACTTTTACTATAATTTGGAAGTAAACCAGACACCTCCCCAAAATCTTCAATAGCTTCCTTTAACACTTGCACTGAATCCACATCCCCATGACAAAACATCAATAGATCATCAGCAAAACAAACATGTGTTAGTCTCAAAGATCTGCAACCATAATGGAACTTGAATTTATCAGTGTTATCTACCTTATTTTTGACAATCACAGATAAAATTTCCATCACAAGAGTAAATAGATATGGTGATATAGGATCACCCTGCCTCAGACCCCTACCACCCTTGAAGTAGCCAACACTTTCACCATTAACACCAATAGAGAAAGTAGTAGTGGTAACACACTTGATAATCCACCCCACCATCTTTTCATGAAATCCAAAAGCATTTAAAATCTGTTCCAGGAACAACTGTGCCATATGCTTTTTGAATATCAATTTTCATTGCAATTCTTTTTGGCCCATCTTTCCTATCATAACCCTTGAACAATTCCTGAGAAAGAAGAATATTATCTTGTATATGCCTATTTGGAACAAAGGCACTTTGATTCTTATCTACCAAACTACCAAGAACATTCTTAATTCTCTCAGCTATTATCTTACTTATGCACTTGTATAGTACATTACAGCAAGCAATTGGCCTGAATTCAGTGACTTTTGATGGAGATTGTACCTTAGGAACTAATGTGATCAGTGTAGAATTGAGCTCTCTAATCATCTTACCAGTTTCAAAAAAAATCCCTTACTGCATTACACGCATCCTTACCCACAATATCCCATGCCTTTTTGAAGAACAAAGCAGAATATCCATCTGGCGAGGAGCCTTATTACTATCAATCATAAACATAGCACTCTTAATCTCAGAATCACTGACCACTTTAACCAAATCACAAGCTTCCCTTTCAGACAACTTCTTAGAAATAAAACTTTCCAAATTCTCCATACTCCTCACAGGAACTTCCTCACCTAAAAATTTTTGAAAGTGTTGAACAAATTGTTTAGCAACTTCTTCACCTTCAAATTTATTTCCATGATCATCAATAACACAGTGAATCCCGTTCCTATGATTTTTACTTTTTAGCACTTTGTGAAAATATACATTATTTCTGTCCCCAAAACTAAGCCATTGTACTTCAGCCTTTTGATATAAAATCTTCTCCTCATCTTTCATAGCCTCAACATATTCCTTTAACAAACTGCTTTCCACCTCTCTAAGATTTTTACAAGTAGGATTTTTATCAATTTTACCCTGAATCTCTTTCAACTCAGTTCTCAAAGTCTCAACTTTTTCAAAAATGTTACCATTCTTCCAAGACAACTTCTTAAGAGGCTTCTTTAAATTTCTCAATCTCTTAACAATTTTGAACATATAACAACCATCCACATTCTCTTCCCATACTTTCTGAACAATTGGCTTGAAATCAACTTTATCAGCCACAAAGTTTGAAACTTTGAAGCTTCTCTTTTTTACTTTAACTGCATTAGGCAACACTAAAACAGTAGGACAATGATCAGAAATCAAATAAGGTAGGAAAAGAGCACTGGCCTGACTGAATTTAGCTATGAACTCTTCACTCCCCATAATTCTGTCAAGCTTTTTAAGAACTCCACTTGTATCACCAGCTTTTACTTTAAACAAGATTTTAGTCCAAGTATAGAAAAGCCTAGTGCTAGCAAGATCTTCCATTTCAATCATATTAATGCAATCTCTAAATTCACACATATCACTTGTCATATTAGAACTCCCTGTTGAATGCTCATTGGGGAAAAAAAGTAACATTCATATCACCCATCATGACCCAAGGTTCTTTCCCCACAATTCTTCTATAAATTTCCAAATCCTTCCACAGAACTCTTCTCTCATTACCACCATTTACAGCATATACAAAGGTGCAAAACATTCTTGTACAGCCATCATTTGTACTAATATTACAAAATAAAGATTGTTTGGCTTGATGAATAATGTTCACATTCATTGTATCAGAATTCCACCCAATCATTATTCTACAACCTTTATCACAAAACTGCATATTAGAGGACCATTCCCATCTTCCAAAAATTAAATCACCAATTCTCTGAATACTTTTAGCTTTTAAATGAGTTTCAATAACTGCACATACACTCAAAGATTCTTCAGCAATATACTTCTTAACTTCTTTTTGTTTATCAGAGGTACTTAATCCTCTGATGTTCCAGCAACCTATTCTTAAATCCATGAGGAAACACTAATTAGAACATCCCCCAAATACCTCTTTTATCCATTCCTGTTACATCATTCTCCTCCATACACTGTGCCATTCCTGTATCATCTTTAAGAACATCATCTTTTTCCTTAACACATACCTTTGGACTGACAACCTTTCTTTTATCAATCAATTCAGCCAATTTTTGCTTGTAATATGCCACCATATTAATATCCCATCCAACCATATCATCATCAACTAAAACTCTCCTTTGACTGATTATTTCATCAACCATCTCTTGATTTCTGATCTCATTCAATTCCCCTTGATCATTTACATCATACTTCCCTAAAACATCATATTTGTTTACAGAAGACACTCCTTTACCTTGCACATTTCCATTTTTTGGAGTACCTTTTTGTTTACCATTCAGCTCATCACTTCTTTTAACATCTTTACCATTCATTTGTTTACCAGTTTCTTTGCTCTTATTAACAGCATCCTTCCAACTTTTATTACCATCATCCTCACCTTTTTTCATCCTATTACCACCATTAGGATTAGCTTTCTGTTTAGGTTGGTATACCATCTTAGGTTGTTGTAGATTAACTTTAGTATTATTCATTACCAACCCCTTATTGCCTACTTTTCTATTCTTTGCTTCAATAACCCCTCCTCATCAGTACCACTTGCTTTCTCAACAGATTTACCCTTCACATTTCCATCAATATCACATTTCTTTTCTGGAGTACTAGCTTTACTACATTTTTGCAAGCAATGCCCAAATACACAACATTTAGAACATCTAAATGGTTTCCAGTCATACATGACTTTAGCACTTTCCCTATTAACTTCTAAATTCTCCACATTCTTATACACAATTTCTATGTCCTCAGGTAATTCCTTATTAGCATCAACTTCCACTAAAACTCTTGCATACCCAACCTACCCCCATGATTCGTTTAACATCTTTGTTTATCCATTAACCCTAACCTACCCCCATGATTCGTTTAGCAATAGTCAAAATCTAAAACATGGATATTAAGAACCTTAAAACTCACGGTTTTTCATTCTCCAACTTCATCTTTATTCTCAATTTTACATTAGACTTTTCCTAAACATATTTTTTTATTAATTTCTTGTAGACTTTTACTAAACAAAACAATTTGTTCATTCAAATTCAGGAAGAAGTGTAAGTGACAAATAGGTGGGTTGGTTAGTCTAAAACGCCTAGGTAATCAACTAATCCCATTACATATACATAGATTTCTCTCTCAAAATTTTTTGTTTTATTTACCATCTAAAAGGAGGACTTTTACATCTTACGACTTACGATCTATTAAAATTTTCAAATTTTGCAAATACACATCTTGGTATCGTTATATAAGATCTTTAGTGTAAGATAGATGCTACATTCGGCTTTACATATTATGGGGTTCATATATTCTTTTTAACTTTGTCATATGACATTTGATATTTCCTAAAACATGAAAGGTGACAACAATAAAAGGTGACTACTTCGAGTACCTTGTTGAAGACAGACGAGGAAAGAAAACTTATATAATTTATAATTGTTGCCTTGCCTATTTCTTAAACATTATGTAATTAAATATTGAGCATAAGTTGTTTAGTTTAACAAAGTTGATCCATATTGATCTGCATGTTTTTTCTACTTTTTTCGTAGTTGCTTTATTGGATTCTTCTTCTGATGTTCTTAGGGTCCGTTCGGTTTATAAATGGGTTTGAATTCGGATTCAGATTTAGATTTGGATTTGAATTTGTGAGAAATGAAAATTAAGAGAGAGAAAATATATTTTAATTGATATAATAATTAAATTGTATTTAAATATAATAATAATAATAATAATAATAATAATAATAATAATAATAATAATAATAATAATAATAATAATAATAATAAGAAAGTGTTGTGACTTGTGAGAGAGGGTACAATGGGTCCCACGGGTTTTACATAAAATCCACCATATTTGAGTGGAATGTAAAAGCGGTGGCCCCGCAGGTTTCAAAGTATTACTTAAACAACCAAACATCATTTATCATCTCTCATACCCGAATCCAAATCCCACACCCCCAACCAAACGGGCCCTTAATAGTTGATAGTTGATACCACTTTAATAATTTTTAGGGTAAATTGCAAAAATGGTCCTTAACGTTCCACAAAATAGCAAAAATGGGACCGAGACAAAAAGTAGCGCAAAAAAGACACCAACGTTCAACATTTTTGCAAAATCGCAACCGAGAGGCCTTTTCCGTTAGTTTTCCCGTTAAGTGCCATGTCACTGAGGGTATTATCGTCATTTCGTTGTTTTAGGGACTAAATTTGCAAAGTAACACCACCACCCTCTACCGCCGCCACCACCACCCTTGCCCTCCCTAAACACTATTCATCATCTTCCCCATTGGAAATGAAAACTTAACTTCCTAAAACAATATTCATCATCTTCCCTATTGAATTTTCTATTAAATTTATATTTCTTAGAACTTTCTTTTGCCATGAAAGCGACCAGAAAAACCGTGTAAAGTAAAGCAAAACAGCATTAAAATATGTTATTTGTTCGGTCTCTCTGTCCTCATTATTTGTCTGGTGCGTGGAGAGCAGAGAAGAGGTGAGTGGGGAGGCTGTGATTTAGCTTTGTGATCATGGAAGTGTAGCTCGGAGTTCTTTCCTGTCTGCTCCAAATGACTGCACGACATAATTAACAAGTTTGATTACAAAACAGTAATTATACACTTATATAAGTTTATTTTTTTGGGGTAACCATGGTTTCCTTTGGCCAACCAAATCCACGGGTTAGAATACAGGAGGCCCAAAATTATCGATGAACTGACGAGACAAACTAACAAAAGTACGGTAGGTGCTACCAGGATCAGACATAGAGTGACCATGGTACCTGTAGGTGTCCATTTCCAGAATCTGAACATATCCATCAAGAAGACAAAAAGTTAACCCCGTGTGATCATTATTAAATGATGCTGACATGGATGATACTGTGATGTTTGCCATGCTTGTATTACACTGTTAGAGGGTTCTAAAACATATATTTCACATCATATGACTCGATGAGTGTTCTATATATAAATGGACCAAAATATTCACAGCAGAGCTTTGAATGGGTTAATCTCAATGAAGTAAGCTGTTTACTAACTCATTTTTGATTACTAGTATTACGGTTTATTCCTTATTTTCAAGTTAGGTATTCGGCATTCGAACCAGAATATTTAATTATGGATTTGGACTTTTACAATGGGAATAAGTACCTTCTGTATACTACCTGTTCGATGAAACTCTGTGTGTTAAAAAAGTTTCTCCTCAAAAATTAAAAAAAAGAAGTTTACAAAGAAAGTGACGTTCATACACAGAACGTTGAAATTGGACCTTCAATTCACAACATAAAGACAGAAGATTTGTTAACCACAGTCAAAAAATAAATGATTTTATTCGCGGAAAATTCACTTTCTCTGAAAATTCTTCATCCCAGATTCGTCCTGAGAATATCCAATGGATAGGCGAGGATTCAGGAACCCATCAATCTCAGGCCGGGCAAGGACACGGATTTCACAATCAAGTTGGCCACACGAGGAGTTGTTCTTTCCTTCTTATTCTGGAAAAGACGAATAACACCATCTACTATGTCACTAATATATGCAGTACAAGTACTTTAAACACTTTCTGTTAACTGTAATACTTGCAAGCAAAACAACATAGATCTTGTATTACTAAATAAAAGGACTGATGCATGATTTGCGAACAACATATAACGAACATATGTTGACAATTCACATGAATTTGTGGATGCCGAAACAACCACTAAACTCATAACTAACCAGACTCTAATTTTTTTTGCATAAAAACGAATAAAGAGTTTGGATAACTTGTACCCGTTTGACCCATTTCCTTTTAATATAGTTTTTCATGTTACCAATTTCACCTATTAGAGATACAACATAACTGGACTTCTGGATCGACCCAATCATAGATATATGGTCAAAACTGCCACCTCTAGGATCTTAAGACTCGACTAAAGTGCAGCAAATGAACTAGCCAAAATCAGAAACACAATAACATTAGGTTCATAAAAGAACTAGTTTACAGACTCAGGCTCCAATGAAGCTACTAAAACCAACATGGCAGACTGGTGCCTTACGGAGTTCATCTTGGAGATAAAGTACAACCAACATTTAGACAAGGCAAGTGATAAAGTACAGCCACTAGTAGTCACTTTCCAAGATTGATTTTAGCATGTTATGAAGTTATGACATTCTACAAGCCATGTGATCTAGTAGAGCCACTAAAGTCATTTTACAAATTATTATCTAACACGTTTTGGACTTATCACTAATCATTCTAGAATATCAATAGTATCTTAAAGCCATTAACAAGCTAATTTTACATTTAATTTACATACGAGTTAATAGAAGGTTTGTGAGTAAAAGGTTTGTGTTTAATGCTTATGGAAGATCACAACAACCCGAAAATCACAACAACCCGAAAATTTAATAGAAAATTCAATGGGGAAGATGATGAATAGTGTTTTAGGAAGTTAAGTTTTCATTTGCAATGGGGAAGATGATGAATAGTGTTTAGGGAGGGCAAGGGTGGTGGTGGTGGCGGTAGAGGGTGGTGGTGTTGGTTGTGTGGTGGTAGAGGGTGGTGGTGGTGGTGGCGGTAGAGGGTGGCGGCGGTGGTAGAGAGTGGTGGTGGTGGTGAAGTGAAATAAAATATCAAACTCAAATTGCAAATTTAGTCCTTTAATCAACAGTAGCAACGAAATGACGATAATGCCCTCGATGACATGACACTTAACGGGAAAACTAACGGAAAAGGTCTCTCGGTGGCGATTTTGCAAAAATGTGGAACGTTGGTGTCTTTTTTACGCTACTTTTTGTCTCGATCCCATTTTTGCTATTTTGTGGAACGTTAAGGACCATTTTTGCAATTTACCCTAATTTTTAAAGGAACACTCTATTATTATTTAGAGAGAATTGCAAAATACATCCCTGTGGTTTACAGGTTTTGCCATCTTACATCCCTGTCAGAAACTTTTGGCAATATACATCCCCCGTTAGGCAAACGTTTGCCACAATACATCCTCATTAAGAAGGAGGACTAACGGTGCAAATTTTTTCTCCGTTATCTCTTAACGAGGCTGAAAATATTTGCACCGTTAGTCCTCGTTAGCCTTCGTTAGCCAAACATTTGCACCGTTAGTCCTCTTTTTGGGTTTTTTTTACGTTTTATCCGTTTTTTGTCAGTTTTTTTCCGTTTTTTT
>LBNU01027971.1:51712-68937 GCA_014162995.1 Artemisia annua | reverse complement strand
TATATATATATATTATATATATATATATATATATATATATATATATATATATATATATATATATATATATATATATATAACGTCTATACATAATAATCTACACCTTTTAGTAAGTTAATAATTTCTTTAAAAGCGTCATATCAAACTTGAAAAAGAATTTTTCCCTTTATGGCAGAATTGAATATATATCCCTCCCAAAATGAATAATTGCATATATATCATTTTTGCAAGTTTTTGATGCACATAGTACAATGACTTTTATTCATACTTTGGATATATATGCAATTATGCATTTTCGGAAGGATATATATGCAAAAACCCATTCCTTTATATTCAGAAAAAATTGCTTTATAAATATACATCTTGTAAAGTATATTTTTGTAAACATGTTTATATTATGGGTTAAGTCTATGGATTGACCATAAACTTTTCAAAATTTTCAATTATAGGTGACGGACTTTGTAAAATACCATTATCACTATCCAAACTTTTTTTTACTGAAAAATATTACCTATATATGAACCGAGATATAAAGTATATTACCTATATGAAAACTGAGATAAAAGTACATTATTCATATGAGAACCGAGAAAAAAGTATGTTACTTATATGAGAACCGAGATAAAAGGTTGGATGGTGATAATTGTATTTTATAAAGTCCGTAACATATAATTGAAAATTTTGAAAAGTTTATGGCCTATACGTGGACTTAACCCTTGTATTATTAACAATGTTCATAGATAGAAGATTTTTGTTTGAGTCAAACTTTCTTGATGTATCACACGTGATATAATATAAATTTGTAAGTTTGAACACTCAACATGCTGTCGTAAAATGAGCATAAATATTTGTACAGAACTCCAAAATATCCACTTATTTTTTCATTAAAAATACACATTATTAGCTTTCGAACCATATATCACAAAAAATATTTGAACCTTTAGATCAGTACAGTTTATTTATACAAGTTAGAGAAAATAGAAAGAAAAAATATATTCAAAGTCGCTCGATATATATCACATATGATATAACTAATTTGTAACTTCGAAAACTAATATATTGTACAAAATAGGCATAAGTATTTGTATTTAAATCCAAAAAATTCATCGTTTTTTGCACCGAAAATATTTGTTATGTCTATTTTACGACAACATTTTTAGTCCTTGAATCTACAAATTAGTGTTACATCACATGTGATATATTAAGCGGATTTGAATATAAAAAATCATATATTTCTTCAACTTTTATGAATAAAGTGCATTGATTTGGAAGTTCAAAATTTAAGTGTGATATTGATGAGGAATTATTTGGTACCTTTTTAAGGGGTCATTTAAGCCCGAAATCATATATATATGATCAAATATTGTCCTAAATCGTTTCTTTTTGCATTTTAGGTCTCTGGGACGAAAAATTGGAAAATGGTATGTTTTGGGCTTGAATCAACGAAAAAGTGAAGAAATTGACGAAGTCGCAAATTCTGTCAGATAAGGAGATCTGACGGCGTCACAAGTTACAACGTGACGCCGTCACTTGCAAATAAAGATGGATTTTTGACTCAGAATTAACAAGCGACGCCTCAGAAGATTTGGAAGAACTTATAATCTGACGGTTTCAGGTGTATTTGAAGACCAAAAAATACAACTATTTAACTACAATGTACAATCTAATTAAGCTTCCTAGGAGATAACTAGGGAGTAAATATTATTCAACGCATACAATTAATACACTATTTACTTCAAACATTCACCAAAACATACAACTATTTAACTATAATGTACAATTTAATTAAGCTTTCAAAATATAAATCTGAAATCCAGCAACCAAAAAAAATAACATTTGTTCATCAGAAAATTTAGTCACTGAATATTCACTTCCGCATCGCGCGAGTACCCCGCTAATCTTATTATGTAAAGAAAAATCATTATTTTACCTTCTCTCTTAAAGGGAAGTAAAAGCAAAAGATCTTTCAAAACTTCCACGTAACATAAATTGGTCAAACGATAACCAATAGTGAGAAACTTGCACTAAAATCGACTCTTTTTAGATAATTTCCTAAAGAATCATAGGTTCACTTTTACTTATTTAGCATTTTTACCGTGTTTCAATAAACATCATTCTTTTACTATCTTCCATCACATTTCCCTTTTTCACTTACCTTTTTCACTTATATATATGTAAAGTAAATTTGTCAGACGGTCGAACTTATATTGAAAATTTTGCACTAAAATGGACTTTGTCGGATAATTCCTAGGGAATTATAGCCTCACTTTCACTTCTTTTGCATTTTTACCATGTTTGAATGAACATCATTCTCTTACCTCTTTCATCACATTTACCTTTTTACTTATATATGTAGTAGGGTAGGGATCTAGAAAGAAAAACATTTATCTTTATTGATCTCACTTAATATGGGAATAACATTTCAAAGGAAAGTACATATCACGTTCTTGTACAATACAACCTTGAAGATTGTCAAAAGATTATGGTTTTGTTTATATCTATGGTTATAAATAGGCTAATAATTTGCACACCTCAATTTTTTATATCTTTATCTAAGGGTGGTGGCAACGTGGGTCGGTATCCTTCGGTTTCAGTCGGCATGGATCGGCAATGCCATTGCCTATGTGTCGGCATGATCAAATCGGCGAGTGTTTCGGTGATATGCACCGATTCGGTAAAGACAAAAGCAATCAAAATATGACCGTTGGAGCCATAAATATTTCGAACGTTTGTGTCATTTTCCAAAATAAGTAGTTAGGCATGGTTAGGCATCACATTGCCACTAAAAATAAGTAGTTAGGCATGGTTAGGCATGAAAAGTGTTGTATTGATTCTGTTGGCTAATTACAAATTATTTTGAGTATTTGTTAGGCAACATTTCCACCACCCTAACTTGTGCTATGGGGATATGGTTTAAGAAGTATTAGTTAATCAGTTATTTCTTAAATTAAATTCATTTACATGTAAAATGATGTTAAACTTGACAAATAAAAGAAATTTTGAAAAGTAACAATATTAAATTACATTTAAATATGACAATTTTAGTTAATTAAATGTTTTAAGCATGCAGCACCATAGCACATTGTAGAAAATTTCATTTTTTATTTACACGCTCTAATTTGTGCATTGGAGTTGCATATTTATTATATGGTACTTTATCAGTTTGCACATTTGAGTGTGCATATAAGAGTGCAATTCCCTTATAAATATCATCAACTAACGTGTAAAATTTTCTAAAATCATGTGAATGTAGCTAAATGACATATCCTTTTTTTTTAATCTGTCTAGACAGTCATAAAAACTATCCAATTTACAAAACTAAAATAAAATCAAGCAGGTACGTATTTAGTACTCCGTATTATATTAATGGAATTGGTCTAAATATTTTAGGCCATGATGGTTCCCTGTTTGGGGAATTGATTTTGCTCCCCACAAGCATAAATAAGTTAAGAGTCTTTCATTATTTTGTTTTACTTTTTTCTTTCAAAATGATAATAGCATGCTTGTGAGTTGTGAGTTTTCCATCATTAGTTATTTGAATTTTATGGCTTCTTTTTTCCTTTTACATCACCAACCTTTTTCTTTTTGTAAATATTCTAATCACCTACAGAAATTATTTATCAGAGATTAAATCTTTAATCATCACATTTTTGTTGTATGATCTTGGCAATTATTATGCTTTCGTATTTGCATTTTTGGAGAACTTTATAAAACTATAAAAGTAATCTAAAAAAGAGAGAAGTACATGTACATCCTTCTTAAAGATCATACTCCAACAAAATAGGGCTTTTAGGACCCTTTACAATCGGGCGTCCTAATTAATAACTTGTAAGAACGCGTTAGCTTTTTAGTTCTATTTACGTAATATTGATCAATAATACGTAAATATCCTTCCCAGTTATATTAATGTCCTTCTCAAACTTTTGTAATTATATCCAAAAATCAATTTAATCATAATTATATTGATTTTAAATTCCGAAACTATTATTTATCTCTTATATTGATCATAATTATATTGTTCATGTATATTTTTTGGCCTCGAGTGATGAAAGAACTTGACGACGTAATTAGAAAAGTTTGGATATAAAGATGAAAGAACATATTGTTCATATATATTATTTGCTCATATATATGTTTAGGTCTCGAGTGATGAAAGAACATGTTAATTTTTTAATATTATGGGAACTTAAAAGTTTGCGAAGGATATTGATGTAATTATAAAAGTTTGAGAAGGATATAGATGTAATTACAAAAGTTTAGAAAGGATATTGCCGTTATTACAAAAGTATGAAGGACATTGATGGACTATTGAACTTTATTAAAGATATAAATGTAATCGCCCCTATAAAAAAACACACAAAATTAATACGTGGGAACTATAACTATAACTATTCTGTTTAGTATTTAGTTTTCTAAAACACTTGTAGTTAAGGGCTGAGCCACCTTAGTAGCAGAGGGGGACATGCCCCCAACCTCAAATTTACTTTTCTTGCAATTTAGGTTTAATATTACTCTCTCAAGACTCCATTATTTTACTTGCTTTCATTAAAATACTAAATATCAAAAATAATCTTCCTCCGCCTTTAAATCAAATCATCATATATCTCGAACCTAATTATCACTATTCTCCTAGAGAACGATCTTCCATGGTCTTACCTGTACTACACTACAACGGTTATGTATGCTGCGTAGAGGGTTGTAAAACTTTGGTGTTGCAAAGGCCACATCAATAATAAAACTCGACCCGGTTTAAATAAGCTAAGTAAGTCAAACAAACACTTCCGCTAATTTAGTAAAAATGTTGTAAATAATCTGATATAGAATAATTAACAACTTGTATCATTATCAAGATCTTGTTTCAAAGAAATTCCTCTTGATTTTAATGAACAAGTTCTAGTAATCTAATAAAATAACAACTTGTATTTTGTGAGATTTGCTTCAAAGAAACTCCACTTGGTTTCAATGTATCTAATTTCATCATTATTTGCAACCATGTTGGTAATTAGTGCACCAATTACATTCATAAGATTTACTAGGGTCGCAATTCTGCTACAATCAGTAAAACTTGTGCATATTTAAACACAAAAAAATAGTTAAGAAAACTGTTAAGACCATCTGGTATCTACTAAACTCGACCTGGTTTATATAAACTTGTACGAAGTCAGATTCAAATAAACTCAATCTTGGTATCAAAAAATCTGGATTTAAACAATACGAACGTTATAAACAAACTAGAAGATCAGTTTAAGAAGAAACTCATCATGGTTTAACCTAAACTAATTCAATAACTAGTTTTAAAAATTGTTTATACATCTGTTATACCATATTTGTTAATTAAAATTATGTTTAGTTAAAAATCTGATTTTCAAAAAAACACAATCTTGGTTTCAGCAGAAAACAGTTTATATAAAATCTGTTAATTTTATAAATATGATTTTAATAAAAAGTGTTTTAATTATGTTACACAGAATCTGTGTTAAGATTGTAGGGAAACGATATTAATGTACAGACTGTAATAAATAAAATTAAAAAATAAATAAAGAACATAAAATTAAATACATACACACTAAAGGGAGAGACAGAAGTCGGACTAAAAATACAATAATTAGATAAAATAGTGCACTAAAAAGCTAAGGCACGTGTTTGACACGCTTTTCTTAAAACAGATTCGCCATTTATTTTTCATGGTACAACAACCTAAACAGTCAGTTGTAGTATTTGGACTTCACAAAACTGTCTGAAATTTCACCTTAAGAGATATGTACTTCTTATGTTCGAAATTAATAATATTTATTGATTTGATGTGTGATAAAACCTATAGAATTAGGACTTCTTTTTAATAGACTTCCCTTAAGTTTACCCATCTCACTGTTGTGGGACAAAAACAAACCAATTTTCCTCTTTAAGCATTGTACCGAATGACTACTTATGAGATGCGATATATCGTTTACATTAACTCCATTTTTGACACATAAATGGTCATTGCGAATCTCTCTTCAAGAAAAATGCCAACATACAAACTATTACTTATATATATGACACATACAGGGACGGAACCAGGACACAAAACGACCAGGTGCACGTAGAATTAACTAAACAATACTACAAATACAATTTTTAACGACCAGGTGCATTTAAGAAAAATCGAGGTTTTTAATAAAATTAAAACTATGACACAAAATTCCATGAGTGTCCTGGGACGCTCCTGGTTCCATCACTGGACACATATATGATAATTGTGTTTAAAATTTAGTTAAAAGTCACTTTTGCCAACCATATTTTCTAAAATGTCAAGAGTTTTGATGTATTAGAAACTCAAATAAAAAAGAAAGATATTCAAAGATCGGAAAACCTAAATCGTTGGCTTCAAACACTACATTGTTTGAATTTTTTTATTCCGTTATAATACATGCAGTCCATATACATGAGAGTAATGGACAACACATATGATTGCAGATTTGCAGGCACTTTTAGGGTGGTGGCAGTGGGAGCGGCATCACCATCGGCATGGAGCATACCGCCGGTGAACACCGCCGCCACCCCAGCGGTATGCTCCAGCGGCAAGGCTGAGCGGCATAAAATGACTCGGCGGTTTGGAGAAAATTGTACCGTTGGAGCATTTATTATTTGGACCGTTTGGAGAAAATTGTACCGTTGGGGTTTAAAAAAATAAATCTTTTAGATCAGCTTGAAGTGAGCAAGAAACTTTAGCTCCAGCATGAATGTGGCTGCTGCTTGTAATGAAGCTGCCATTGTTGGTTCTAGTTTGGAAACCACAGTTGGGTGGTAATTAGTTGAAAATATGGTTTGAAGTTGGAAATGAATATGTATTGTTGCAGGGGCTTGATTTAGATTTTCATGGGGTCATGAGATAAATAGATAGGATAAGGTGTTTTTTCTTTGGTTGATCTTTTAGATACAAGTTAGATAGGATAAGATGAAGGTAAGTAGTAGCATTTGATAAAATGAAATATAATTTATGAAAATAAAAAATAAAAAAATAAAATTAGTTGGGAGGTATGAAAAANGAAGTGAGCAAGAAACTTTAGCTCCAGCATGAATGTGGCTGCTGCTTGTAATGAAGCTGCCATTGTTGGTTCTAGTTTGGAAACCACAGTTGGGTGGTAATTAGTTGAAAATATGGTTTGAAGTTGGAAATGAATATGTATTGTTGCAGGGGCTTGATTTAGATTTTCATGGGGTCATGAGATAAATAGATAGGATAAGGTGTTTTTTCTTTGGTTGATCTTTTAGATACAAGTTAGATAGGATAAGATGAAGGTAAGTAGTAGCATTTGATAAAATGAAATATAATTTATGAAAATAAAAAATAAAAAAATAAAATTAGTTGGGAGGTATGAAAAAGGCATGGTTGCCATTAAAAAAGGGTTGGGAGATATGAAAAAAGTATGAATGAGGTGGAATAATGTTATTGGTGGGTTTGGGAGGTATGAGTTTTTTGGAAGGCATGACTGCCACCACCCTTAGAATTGGTGAATAACTGAATACAAATGACTCATGCATAAATCCAAACTTAAAGAATGACGCATTTAGTAGTCAAATGAAAGATAACAAAAGTCATGTGTTTGCTAAAAAAACAAAAGTCATGTGGCCTACTTCTGAAAAGCAAAAATGCTTTTAAAACTATTATTTATAAAAGAAAATGATTTGTACATATTATGTTTTTGGGTAAACCGAAAAATGTCACTAAAGTATTACGAAATCACAAAAATGGGACCGAGTCATAAAGGAGTGCAAAAAAACCACTAACGTTACGTAAAAGTGCAAAAATGTCACCGAGAGCCAAATTCCGTTAGTTTCCTCGTTAAGTGCCAAGTCATTGAGGGTAGTATCGTCATTTTACTGTTCATACTTATTAAATTTGCCGCCATAATAACCTCTGTGTTTGGGAATCAATTTGACATGAACTCAATGGCTAAATTTGCAAAGTAACTTAAAAGTTTTAACCCCATAAACCCCCCTACAACCCACACTTGCAAATCACGACTTGAGGTAAAAGTAAAAAAAACACGGTTTGCAGAGAATGGAATCATCACCAAACACCGCAATAATCACCACCACCATAACCACAACCACCACCACAAACATACACCAAGAAACATCAACTTTGATCACCACCAACAAGAAAGAACTCCCACAACAACGTCCATGTCCACGTTGTCATTCAAAAGACACAAAATTCTGTTACTACAACAACTACACCACTTCACAGCCTCTTCACTTTTGCGGTAGCTTCCGTAGACACTGGACTCATGGTGGCGTTCTCCGGAACATCCCTGTTGGAGGTGGCACTCGAAAAAACACAAAAAGAAAAAAAACCCATGAACCCCACCACCACTTCGGGTTATTGTGATACCACTTTTGCTCCGCCGGAGTACCAGGAGTACCAGAGCCTGTTGCCGCCTCCGCCAGTGGATGATGCCGAAAATGTGATGGTTCCGGATGAAGGCAATGTGCTTATGTCGTCGCTGTTGGAGGGTGTTTGTTTTGAGAATGGTGTTTGGCCATTTTGTGGCAGTTAAGCTAGTTTCTTTGTTTAATGTTTGTCTTTTGTTTGTAGTGGCTCATGTACCCCATCTTTTTGGTGAATGGTTAAGTGTTTGCTTGTAAATTTAACTGATCTTGATCTTTTGGCTACTCGATATCTTTAGGCAGTAATTACCCAAAATGGCACAAATTGACTATCTTGTTTGACCTTTGCAAATGAATGTACATGCACAAAACTACCCAAAATTACCCAAATTGACAATCAAGTTTGACTTTTGCACATGAATGTACATGCACAAAACTAGGGCTGTAAACGAACTGAACGTTCAGTGAACATTTCATAAACCGTTCGGTAAAAAGTTCGTTTATGTTCGTTCGTTTATTAAATGAACAAACATGAACAATATTTTACGTTCATTTAGTTAAATGAACGAACATGAACAAAAGTCTCGTTCGTTCATTTATGTTCGTAAACGTCCGAGTATGCGTTCGTTTATGTTTATTTATCTATTTATGTTCATATATCATATCTTTTAAATTTATAATTTTAAAAATTAGTTTGTTTAAACAAAACAACACTTATAAAACAATATATTATGAAGAATTCAATAAATTTTATGTTTGTTTGTCTTTTTTCATTTATGTTCGATCGTTTATGTTCGTTTAGCGTTCGTTTAGTTCCTTAATGAACGAACATAAACGAACATGAACAACTCATTTTCTTAATAAACGAACATGAACAAGAAAATTCGTCCGTTTAAGCATCTGTGTCCGTTTATTTGTCCGGTTAAAATTAAATGAACAAACACGAACAAGGCTCTGTTCGTGTTCGTCCGGTTCGTTTACAGCCCTACACAAAACTACCAAAAATTGCCCAAATTGACAATCTTGCTTGGCTAACAGTTATCTTTGCATAGTAATTACCCATAATTGCCCAAATTCACTTGGAGCCTCTTTGACTTTTGCAAATGAAAATCAAGTTTGACAATCTTTGTTTGACTTTTAACAAAGCATCATAACATAATTAACAAAGCAACATAACATAAGATAACTTGATTAACAAAACAAACGATAACCTGATTAACAAAGAAACATAACATAATTTTTCTTTGACCACAAAAACATTAAAATTCAAAGAAACAGAACATAATTTCACAAAAACATTAAAATTCAAAAGGAACCAAATACATCATGGTTACCATATCCCAATGACCCAATCACATACTCCTAAAGTCCTTTAACAAATGCGTGCTTGTTAAAAACCTTCAGCTTCGCTTCGGCAATCTTCTTCTTCAATTCCAAAAGCTCGATAACGTCGGACTTTTGAAGCTTCTTAAAATACTCCAAACACTTGAACATCTGCACCGAGGGATATACAAGTTCCATTTCAGCCATGTACTTGTTCCTTTGATTAACAATATCAAGCAACTCTTCATATGCCTTTGTTAGATCTTTCGCATACTTATCCCTCTGTGTCTCCCTATCAAAATAAACAGTCATTTGGTATGGTAACTCAGTTGAGTTAACAGCCGCCGCTAGTTCCTGAAGAAGCACAAATCGAGACATTCTTACACCTTTTGCTACAACTTCTGTTGAGGAAGTACTTGGGTTATATCATATAAATAGGCAGGGTAATTACATATGGAAATGTGTGTTAGGCGTGCTTGGGTAATAAATGCTAAACACTTGGGTTACCAACATACACATCCCAAAATTGCCTAGTTTTTAGGCTTTCAGTAGATTAGATAAAAGGTTATGCAACCATTAACCATAGTAAATATTACATAACCGGTAGATAAACTTTAGAACAAGTACATATTGTTATAATCTTCCACTACAACACCATAGCAGAAGCATAATAGATTATTGACCTAAACATACAAGCATAAACATTATTTAGCATCATCCTTGGGTTTCTTGTCAGCCATCAGTCTTCTCCTTTTGATTGATCTTCCTTGGTCTTCAAACTTTTCCTCTACAAGCACTCTATCTTGCCCAACTCCATTTTTTTCAAGCACTTCATCTGGCTCATCTCCTTGTTTAGCAACCACTTTGTCCTTAATCACATCTCCTTCAACAACTGATATACATCCCTCATTTCCAACTACTACAGCACACTGATCATCTGGTATCACAGCCCCATCACAAACTCTTTGTTCACCATCTCCAACTACTTCAGCACACTGCTCATCTAGAATCACATCCTCATCACAAACTCTTTGTTCACCATCAACACCATCAACATCCAAAATTGCAAACGTTTCTTCACCAACAACCACAAGTGAAACCAAACTGAAACTAATTGGTTCAGCAAAAATAGCATACATATC
This sequence comes from Artemisia annua, assembly GCA_014162995.1. Lineage (NCBI taxonomy): Eukaryota > Viridiplantae > Streptophyta > Magnoliopsida > Asterales > Asteraceae > Artemisia > Artemisia annua. The sequence goes on along the minus strand of LBNU01027971.1, from coordinate 58,099 downwards.
TGTTCCTTCTTCAGCTGCAACTACGTCATCAAGTTCATTTAATGCTTGTTCAATTTCAACAAACATGTCACTAATCTCTTGAGGCTCTTCAATCGCATACATCTCTTCATGTTCAGGAACATCAACTAAATGGTATGGATCATCAGTCCAGTCAACATCTTTTCTTTGATCCACCTCTTCATAACTAATNTAATTGGTTCAGCAAAAATAGCATACATATCTGTTCCTTCTTCAGCTGCAACTACGTCATCAAGTTCATTTAATGCTTGTTCAATTTCAACAAACATGTCACTAATCTCTTGAGGCTCTTCAATCGCATACATCTCTTCATGTTCAGGAACATCAACTAAATGGTATGGATCATCAGTCCAGTCAACATCTTTTCTTTGATCCACCTCTTCATCACTAATCCAAGTGTGAAGATCTCATTCCTTTCCACTAAAGTGCAACCATCACTTGTGTCATCATAATACGCATCATCAAAATCGAGCACATCTGTGGACTCTAGGGAATCCTCACTTGAATCCTCTACCATAAACTCTTGGTCAATCTCTTCCAATAACCTCCTGAATTGAAACTCATTAACGTCAAATAAGTCCATGATTTAGGTGTTAATTTCCCCCTTAATTGCTCATCTTTTCTATTCATATGTAGGATATATACTCTTATTTGTTTATATTATGTTTTCAGGGAAAAGATGAGTAAAAAATCGAAAAAACGCAGAAATGGAAGGACTTAAGAGAAAATACATGAAGAATGTGGATTCTGCACTAACTACGATCTACCTACGCCGTAGCAAGGATTTATGAAGACTACGGCGTAGCTCACTCCATGACTACGGTATAGAAATCTACTAAAGGGCTCTACGGAGTAGCAACTCTCCACCTACGGCATAGACCCCAATTTGAGGCAGTAAAGAACTCACGTGGCCAAAGAAGAAGTTACGGCCTAGTTCCCCAAATAACTACGCCGTAGAAGCATCTAAAGAAGAAACTATGCCCATAGCACTTGTTCAAGGTACGACGTAGTTAATATTTACAAAGGCTACGGCGTAGTAGCTCAATCAGCTACGTCGTAGCAAAGTCGGGCCTATAAATACCAGCCCTAATTCCAAGTTTATTCATTCACTTTTCACCACACAGAAGTTGGGAGGAACTCAGGGAGCAAGAGGAACGAAGTTCTAGCCACATACAAGTCATTTCCAAGGGAGGATTCACACACCAATCATAAGTTTATCAATTCATTTGTCTTGTATTCGATTCATGTTTACATTTGTAATAACTCAATATTGTTTTACTGCAATTATGAATATGAGTGGCTAAACATCTCTTGGTGTTAGCCTTGTTATGAAATTGTTATTGTTATGAGTTAGTTTTCCACGCATCTATTGTCTATTGTTTGTATACTTTCATGGCGAGTCTTAGGACACTCTAGTTCTGGTAGTGTTGAGCATTGGTAGTTCCTTGAAGGCTTGGTGAATTAACCCTAGGACCCAAGCCGATGGGGATGTGACTTGGTGATAGAAATATCACCATACATGTGTGAATTAACCCTAGGACCACCTACCAATGCGATACGCTTAAAGGAGCTAGAGGGGGTGTAAGATCTGACCATGCCGCATCCCGCTGATTTTTCCATGTTAGTAGAGGTACTTAATGACTCTTGGATCTTCGTAGGTTCACGCCGCCCGATGAACTCTCGGCTTTACAATAGTCGGGAATAGGACAAGGTGTAAGATAGATTTAGGTGATTTAATCCTCTGATCCTGAATGAGTATAACCCCCAGACGATATGATAGGATGCACTTATAGAAAACTAATCATAATAATAACAAGAGTAGTAATTAGGTTAGCACTACTTCTCCTTTATTGATCTTCTTCTATTTACTTACTTATTTTGTCATTTACTTTTATTAGTTAATGAATCTTTTCAATCATAAAACCCCTTTTACACGTGNGTAGAGGTACTTAATGACTCTTGGATCTTCGTAGGTTCACGCCGCCCGATGAACTCTCGGCTTTACAATAGTCGGGAATAGGACAAGGTGTAAGATAGATTTAGGTGATTTAATCCTCTGATCCTGAATGAGTATAACCCCCAGACGATATGATAGGATGCACTTATAGAAAACTAATCATAATAATAACAAGAGTAGTAATTAGGTTAGCACTACTTCTCCTTTATTGATCTTCTTCTATTTACTTACTTATTTTGTCATTTACTTTTATTAGTTAATGAATCTTTTCAATCATAAAACCCCTTTTACACGTGACACTAAACTTAGATAGACTCCACACACAAAGATCTTGGGACAACCTCGGCTTTACCAACTAGCTATACCTCACACGACCGGGTACACTGCCCGATAGTGCATTAGGTAGACCTTAGGTAAACGAGACATTTATAAATATTAAAACCTGGTCGGCAAAACCTGCATCAAGTTTTTGGCGCCGTTGCCGGGGAGCTTTAGGAATTTATTTAACTTTTACATTTTTTTATTTATTTGTTTTCTTTCCTATTATTACTATGTCAGGATACAAGACTCGAAGTGCTTAACCTTTTTTAGCAACACCATATGATAATCCCGAGAAACAGTTCCGAACAAAAAAGAAATAACACTCTATTTCTATTCATAATCTTTTTTCTTTTTGTGAACATTCAGGTTCAGATACGGAAGTTAATGAAGGGAATAACATTGACGCCCTCACAATGGAACAATACATGGATAAAACCAATGAAGAGTATGATACAGGGGTGACTTCGGAACCTGAAACAATTAAGTTCGAGATCAAAGGGCAAATCGTCCAGGAAGTACAAGATAGACAGTTTTCAGGAGAAAATGATGAAGAGGACGCACAAGAACATGGGTAGGAAGTTTTGTACATTGTAAGCACTTACGGAAGTGCTAATGTCTCCACATATAAGCTTATGCCAAAAGTTTTTCCTATATCCCTAGCCGGTCAAGCAAGGAAATGGTTTAATCACCTCCCTCGTGAGTCTAAAGCAACATGGGAAAATTTACGAAAGGCATTCATCCAAAGATTCTGTCCACCGACTAAACTAGCAGCCTCCTTAAGGGAAATATAAATGTTTGTGCAGATTAAAGAAGAAACGTTCTACCAAGCATGGGAAAGGTACAACGAACTCCTTCATAGATGCCCAACGAACGACTTCAATAACCAAATGAAGGTTTTCATCTTCTATAGAGGGCTTGATGAGTACACTCGCAACATTCTTGACTTACAAAGACCTATTCCTGGGCTAACTCCGGAAAAAGCTTTCCAAGCTATACAAAGAACAGCTGAACATGTCCATAAATGGCACTTGGAAACTGGATATGGACCCAGAGATAATTTCAAACACAAGGTAATGAAGACCTTAGTAAAAAATGATGGTGGGTACGCAGCAGAATTTGAAAGAGCGAGAAAGGAAAGAAATGAAGCTGAGAGGAACCGACCAAGTGAACAAGTAAAAAAGCTTGGTTGGCAGAAGTAGGAGTAATAGTTTGGAGAAAACAGTGCAAAAGTATATAGCAGAATCCATCAAGAGACAGGAACGAGAGGAGGAAATGTTAAAAAATTTTGTTGAGAGCACAGTTTCATCTCTTAAGGCTCACGACATTGGGATTAGAAATCTTGAATTAAAAGTTGAGCAATGCACCCACATTATTTAGGAATGTCTAAAAAGGGACGTTAATGCCAATTTGGTACCGTCGCCTGAAGAAACTAAAGTGATGGCTACTGATGAAATCGAACCCAAGACATTCTCTGAGAAAGTTAAATTGAGAATCGAAAAGGAGCAATTATTGCTTAATGAATTGGAATCCCTTCCTATCAATGCACATCTTGTTAAATCAATCAAAACCGAAACTTACAATCTTAAACATTTGCAGGGATTTTTGGAAGCAAAAGACAAACTGAATGGAGTAAACTCGGTGAAGCTTAATGAAAGATGCTAGGAAATTGATGCGCAGGATTGCGACCACGCACTAGGGTTTTACTTCCCAAGGGATCTTGAGAAGCTTGCAATCCCCACCAGGCAGTGTACCTGACCGATGTAGTATAGTGTTGTGGCAAGTACCGGGGGATTAATCGTTCTCTGCGGGAATAGTGTCGTTAGGATTGAAAAACTACTCTAATAGGTCTAGGGGTGAGGGAAGATTATTTTTTGTATTTTTATATTTTAACGAAAGCAAGTAAAAATCTCGGGTTTGAAGGAGTGGGTGGAATTAGTTGCTAGTCAACTAACCAAAATAATTACTAATGCAAATAAAATAAAATAACAAGAAAGTAAATGTTTGTGAAAACTAATATGGAGAGAAGTGTGTTTACTTAGATTTCCTTACTCCCTAACTATCTTTTACCGATTGATTAGTGTGTATTAATTGCGTGGATGACGGATTGTATTCCTTAATACCATTCGTAGGGGTGTGTACGGACTTCCCCTAACTCTATGAGCTCCTACTTCACTCCTATGTCGAGCCGGCTAAGAAGCTCCTAACATGGGATCACTAGAATTCGCTCATGCATTAAATACAGTCAAATAACCTTAGTACACCTTGGTTCATTTTTCTTAAGACGTTCAAGCATGTTACCAACCGGAAGTCTGCCAGTTTTCTTAAGCCTAACATCGATAATCACCCATCCAATACAATTAATAATACACCATTCAATCAATAATCAATAGTTAGGTTTCATTAGATCTAAGCAAACACAAAGAAAACCTAGCCTAGCATGTTAAAAAAAAGACAAGAACAAGATAGAATCAAACAAACATAGACATAGAATGATTAATTGATTACTTATCTTCAATGTAACATGGAAGATCCCAAGGTTAAAAACCTTGAAAAAGCTGCTAAAAATCGTCTAGGGTTTCTCCCTTAAAAGTTCCACACTTATGACTAAAAATTATGCGAATATATATAGAAAAACAGATCTGACGGCGTCACGTTATAGCCTTGACGCCGTCACCTCGCCGTGGTTAGGGTTTCTTGATGGCCTTCTTCACGCCGTCCCCCTTTAAACTCCCAAAAAACATTCTGGCTTATCAAGGCTTGACGGCGTCACATCCATGCTTGATGCCGTCAAGGGTACTATTCAGCAGATTTTTGACACTTTGTCGAATTCTTCACTTTTATGCTCTAAAAACGTCCAAAATGCTTCCTTTTCCAGAATTTCTCTCCAAAGTACCTAAAATGCCAAAAGGAACGATTTAGGGCGATATTTGATCAAATAAATACGATTTAGGGCTTAAATGACCCCCGAAAAGCGGTACACTTTTCGCCTTATCAAATACCCTTACACTTGAGATTTGCTTGTCCTCAAGCAAATGCGCTTTTATTCTAATCAAAATACAAGTTAGGGGTCATTTAACACTAATATAAAAGTAATTACAACAAATAATCGTTCCACTTTAATCATAATAAGCACGGAGATTACACACTAGCACCTCACAAGTAGTGTTTAGATACTCACATCTCTCAGGTGTCATAGAATTATATCTCATAAATGAAAATGAACAATATCTCTCACTACCTGTCATAGCAAATAGATTACCATAGGCTTGGGAAAGGATCGAAAACCTTCTCCACTAGGCGTAAGCACCTAAGATAAACTATCAAAGAGGGCTTTACAAAAAGGGTTGTAATGAGGTGTAGGGATATGATAAACACGGTTTTGTTGGATAAGGGATATTTTACTGGTGGCGAGTTAAAGATCTTGATTAATTACATGTACAATATGGCGTTGCTAAGCCAAGACTAGACTCGACTTAAGCTAATCAAAAACTAATAAAAATATAAAATAAACAAAGAAAGAAACGGGATGGTAGTCCGTATGTTTTTTCTACTTTTCTTTTTCTCAATTTTTTTTTTTTAATTTTTTTGTATTTTTCTTGATTTTTCGATTTTTTTTGGCATACACTCTTGCTCTACCATCCAAAATAATACATCATAGGGGCCTCGGTTCTCCCCTTACACTTGAACTTTTACATACTTTACAAATAACTATTCTAATGACTCGAATTAAGATAATCGAAACACTTTGAGTACTTTTAAAATATTTAGCACATATGGGGGTAATAATGTTGTTCTTCCCCATTACTCCATTACACTAGTACTTTACCCATGAGTCCCAATCGTACCAAAACAATATGTACAAGGATATGCCTCGACTTAGCAACCATGTAATCAATTAGATAATTAACTAAGGGTTTAAACAAATGTTGTCACAATAATGCACTAAAGGTGAGTGCATACAAGGTAGGCTAAGGCGATTAGAGTGTACATTTAAGTGGGGTGTAACAAATTCTTCCTTTAAGTAAAATGCTTAAAGTAAGAAACGAAAAGGATAGGCTCTGGAGGGTGTACTAGGGGTATCATGTACCAAA
>LBNU01027971.1:38795-51334 GCA_014162995.1 Artemisia annua | reverse complement strand
TGTTCAAATAATAAGATGTAAAAGTAAATAAGGTAAAAGAATGAAATCAAATACTCCCCTGATTCGCTTGGTGGGTAAAGGGGTAACATGGTTAGATCTTCTTCCAAGAAAATGAACACTCAAAGCTTCCCTTCCGAAATATAAATCATCTTCTTGTCCAAAATAACCTGTTAAACCTGAGAAAACAAACACGAAACCGGCATAACATCGGCGGGATAAATCTGGATAAGGATATAATGCTTGTGGAATGAATATTTTGCAGATTCCTGGAGTTTATAAGTTAGAGATCTTATAAAGCATTTTATGATTCCGGAAGAAAAACAAAACATTCAAAAATTCCAGAAAACTGAACCTGACGCCGTCAGCCTGAAGCTTGACGCCGTCAGAAGTGATATGACAGATTTCTCATGTTAATTTTCCGGAAAATTTCTGGAAAAACTCAATTCTTACTTCCTAGAAATCCTGCAAAATATCATTATGACTCGATACAAGCATTTGACTCAAACAATTACTAATATGTATGCTAATTTAATATTGTTATGATTCATGTTCATTTGTTCTTATAAACCGATTTAGATTTCCCTTACACTTATCTTTTGCAAAATACCTTTATATGTAGTTAAGACGAAGTTTAAAACAAAATAAAGCATTTTCACAATTTAGTTTGAAGCATGAATCAATAACAATAAAAATAAAACATACATATGGAAGCAAATAAAATCAAACAAGCAAACAAATAAACACACAAAGCTTGGGTTGCCTCCCAAGAAGCGCTTTTCTTTATTAACGAGTCTTGTAGCTAGACTACGTAGGTGAGTTCCGCATCAAGGACATCCTTAGGGTTGATTTTGGTTGGAAGTGTCCTATTGGTGCGTTTTGTGAAATATGACCTCTCAAACTTCTCTCCATCCGGATCATATAGAGTCATCTTTATGTGCCATGATCCATCTCCTTCCTTAGGTGGCTTTTCCCAATTCCATTTATGTTTATCGCCTTCGCTTTTCCACTTATTCATGGCTAGGTTAATTGGCAAAACTCCTAGGAAGTCAATCATCTTTCTAAAAACTAGGGGATCTTCAAAGGGGTCTAACTCGGTGTCCCTAGCCAAAAGTTGTTCTACCGTTTGTGTTCGGTTTACAAACTCCTCTTCTAGGTAGAATGGGCGTTGGGGTCCTATGAAGTCTCCTTCTAACCATGGTCCGTATCTAGAGGGCCTCCTATTAACATCGGTTGATTCCTCAAGGGTGTCATAGGCATGTTTCTTAACATCATATACCGACCAAGTTTCTGCTTCTCCTACCGCTATTATGGATTCCTTACAATCAATCATAGCACTAGCGGTGGCTAGAAATACCCTTCCTATCAACAAGGGGCATGTAGGGTCGCTAATCATATCGAGGACGTGGAAATCGGCTAGAATTGTCAACTTCCCTATGTGAACTACCACGTCCTTTACTACTCCTACCGGGTATGCTACACTTTTATCCGCTAAACCTATTATTACCTCGGTTTCTTCTAGCTTTCCTAGTTTGAGGGTGATGTAGAGGGGTAGTGGAAGTAAGTAAAGGCTTGAACCAAGATCGGCTAATGTGTCATAAGCCTCCGAATTACCGATCTTGCACGGTAGGACAAGTAAGCCCAGGTCGTCTAATTTCTTAGGTAGCTTGTTTCGAACGAAGGCGGTCCCCTTGTCGCCTAATTTGAGCTTCTTCTCGTATTTTTCTAAGAGAGCGTTATAGTAGGGGGCTCGCTCTAACACATCAATAACCGGACGTTCAAGGTGGAGCTCCTTGAATTCTTTGTCAAGGTTTTGAGTGGGAGGTGTTTCAACTATGTTGTTGACCAATTTAGTGTTGGATATCTTATTCTCATGGTCTTCTTGAGGGATTTGGGTTTGTTTGAAACATGTGCTCATGGTTTTGACCGAATAGTATTGTGGGCAAGAACTAGGGGACGAAACTGAAGAAATGAAGTTAACGTTGAGTTTCGGGTTCTTGACCGTGTCGCTCGGGAGGGCTCCCATCTCTCGGTCATTGAAAACTTTCAACAAGGCGTCGATTTTATTGGTCATCTCACTTTGCCTTTGTTTGAAATCGGATTCAAACTTGGATATACGAGCTTCTTGAGATGCCATAAATTTCAACATCAATCCTTCAAAATTATTGGTACTACCATAGTTGTTGGAAGGATTGTTGTTGAAGGTACGGTTCGAGTTTGAACCGTTGGGTTGAAAACGATTAGGTGGGTTGGAAGAATTATTTTGGGGCGCGTTTTGGTTTGGCTTCCACCTAAGGTTTGGGTGATTTTTCCAAGATGGGTTGTAGGAATCACCGTAAGGGTTTGGCTCGGGTTTGAAAGTTTACCACTTGTCTCCCGCTCCGTCGGTACGCGAGGATGCGTAGTCCGCAAAAGCTTGTTCGGGGAGTTCCATGCAATCACGAGTGTCGTGGGGACCACTACATAATTCGCACGAAGAAGTGATTTTGTTCACTTGAACCTGGTCGGCAAAATCACCATACATGTGCGAATTAACCCTAGGACCACCTACCAATGCGATACGCTTAAAGGAGCTAGAGGGGGTGTAAGATCTGACCATGCCGCATCCCGCTAGATTTGTCCATGTTAGTAGAGGTACTTAATGAATCTTGCATCTTCGTAGGTTCACGCCGCCCGATGAACTCTCGGCTTTACAATAGTCGGGAATAGGACAAGGTGTAAGATAGATTTAGGTGATTTAACCCCCTGATCCTAAATGAGTATAACCCCCAGATGATATGATAGGATGCATTTATAGAAAACTAATCATAATAATAAAAAGAGTAGTAATTAGGTTAGCACTACTTCTCCTTTATTGATCTTCTTCTATTTACTTACTTGTTTTGTCATTTACTTTTATTAGTTAATTAATCTTTTCATTCATAAAACACCTTTTACTCGTGACGCTAAACTTAGATAGACTCCACAGACATAGCTCTTGGGATGACCTCGGCTTTACCAACTACCTATACCTCACACGACCGGGTACACTGCCCGATAGTGCATTAGGTAGACATTAGGTAAACGAGATATTTATAAATATTAAAACCTGGTCGGTAAAACCTGCATCACTCATCACTCAGCCTCTTTGAATGATTTGCAATCATTTTTTCTGCACAAAATGTTGGCGGGAAGCCATTGTTAGAATCATTATCATAGAGAGGTCCAGCCTTCTCAGGTTGGCTTGTCTTATGCCACTCTAACAATAGCAGTTTCCCAGTGTTTCCAGTCTCACCATCAACATCCTTTCCAACATTATCATTCACATCATGATCCACAATTTCTTCTATCACCACACCCTTGCCCTTAGTCATCATTCGCTCCATCATCTCACACTCTACCGCTGAAACACCGGTTTCAATATACAACTCCAATTGTGTAAATATACGAACATACTCCACAAGTCTCCTCACATCTTCCTCAGACATTAGTGGTAGCAAACCATCATCCAGTGACTCATCAGGTATCCTAAAGTGAGTAAACAGAAGGGTACGATCCGTGTAACCTAAATCCTCTAACATTTCGCCCAATAAGTCCATGGAGAAAACGTCACAGTGAACTCCGTCAAACCAATCTGTATCTCCAAAGAGATATCTTCTTCCTGGTGTTTAGGTAAATTCACCATTGTGATGGATTTGCAAAGTAAACATTTTTTCATTCAACGTTGTGCAACACATAAAAAAACATCACTAACTTCCAATAACAATAACAACTTTAAATGGAAAACATGAAAATGCAACAGAGTATGCTTACCATACAGAACTCCTAAATCAGGTATCGGGGTACTACGTGCACGATTTTGACAAAGCTTAACCATTCTCAAGATATTTACTTGTGAAATTAATGTTCTTGGAAGAAATTGAGACACATATATAAACTATTACTTTAAAGGACTAAATTTGTAAAACAAAACACTGGCAATTGAAATTATTGGCGGGAAAGGGATAAAATGACGATACTACACTCAATGACTTGGCACTTAACGAGGAAACTAACGGAATTTTGCTCTCGGTGGCGTTTATGCACTTTTACGTAACGTTAGTGGTTTTTTTGCACGCCTTTATGACTCAATCCCATTTTTGCGATTTCGTGATACTTTAGTGACTATTTTTGCAGTTTACCCTATGTTTTTATTTGCATACTCATTTGTACAACTGCTTAAAATAATGTATATATAATAAAACAATTTAGTGCAAATTATTAAGTGTGTCAATCGAAATATAAAAGAGTAAACTGCAAAATATGTCCCTAACGTTTGGCAAAAATGCAAATATTGTCCTTATACGGAAAAAATGCAAAAAATGCTCCTAAGCAGGTTGCGTTTTGCAAATAATGCCCTTTGTGGGTTACTGTTCATGCAAAACTGGTTTTTTGGCCTAACGCTCGTTGACTTTTCATGTTAGTAACGTGTGAAATGACTATTTTACCCTCTTCATCTCACAATTATTTTTCTTTTAATTTTCAATTAATCTCTCTCCACCACCTCCATCACCACCACACAACCACCCGACTAGCACCACCAACCTCCACTACTACCACCCTATACCACCACCCAACCACAACCACACGACCAACACCACCACCCTCCCCCATCAGATTTGTCAATTCTGTCGTGCATTTTATATTGATTTTAATACAACCATTGTTTAATTTGTCATGATTATTTCGATTTGATAATCGCTAATGACTTTTTATTTAAGTTATATTTCATTTACTACTATTACCTAAAAATTGATGAAGCAATCAACGACACAAAACTCAGGAACTGAAGATTGCTATCAGTTAGGAGCCTTAAGATGACAAATTCGATCAATACTTATACACGGATCAGTAAGAGGTTTGGATTAAAATAGAAATTCGTAAAAAAAATAAACATGTCAAATGGGTTAAAAGTAAGTCTAAGTGTACTTATATTAAACACAACCTACTAAGCCATTTTGACCCGTTTTTTACCGCCTATTCACAACATCTACTGGCACTGCATTCAGTTAAGCCCTATACAACTATACAACAACTCATGATATACACACAATGTTACACGTATACAAAACAAAACGTACCAGTTGCTATTTCTGAAGCTGTGCTCAGCTTCAATTCAACAGTTAAATCCTCTGAAGAAGCAAGTGCAATGGCAACATTGTTAGCCTAGGAAGCCTTCGCAGCCGAAGCAACAGACTCGCCAAGACTGCGATAAGCCAAAGTAGAGGAACCAGAGGGTCCTTTACCTAGCCCAACCAAACCGACCCGTTTGGTTCTAAGACCAGGAAGTCGAGGAACTGTTGACTGTCCAGTCTTTCCAGTGAAATCTTCCTCCTTAGATACTTCAGATAATAACCCATTTAATTGAGAATCTATCTTCTTAAGGATAGAATTTTGAAATTTTGAGTTTTCATCTTTTGTCATGTCTTTTTCTGTGACACCAACCGCAAGTATATCTCCTTTCCATTCAACCAACTCGACATCTTTTGCAGCAAAAGAGATCTTTCATGTTTCAAAACAGATAACAGAGGTTTAGCCTTTCAATATTATAAATAATTCCAGCTATATAAGTCTTAGGTGCCACGTAATTTATATAGCATTAAACACCAGATTATCAGATACTTCATCCAGAATTAACTGATAAAAAACACAATTTGGTAATAATAACACTAGCAATTTCAACTTCAGATACAGAAGATCCAAATTTGTGTCATTTATTAGCGAACATGATCTGCAATGTCTCTTTCCCCCTTCATTTGGACGGTAAACTAACCCATGTGAAGATGAACTCCCTCAGTACAAGAGTCCACAAGATTGATTGGTAAAAGGGTTCCATTTTAGATAAACAAATTATTTTGAATCCCCGCATTGTATCATATAAGGATATGGGCATGTAAATGTGATGATATATAAAATCTGTATAGCTAAAGTTAGTATAGGCCTTAACATCACATTATGTTTTACAGTTAAACGTATAAGACTTAAATGAACTGAATCTCTATACCCAATATTTTGGAATATCACATAATACAAGCTATTACCCTCTTCGATAGTTCCAGATAAGTCAAGATGACCGGTTATACCAAAAAGGATAATAAAGTAATCTCACTGATAAAGTTGGATACAAGGAGAAAGATCTTAAGACTGAACTATGCTTATACACAGAAACTTAGTGTCGTAGCAAATTGAGTGCGATCGAACTAACCATATGACACAACACAATCATCAGAGTCGCCAATATAAATAATTTTACAGTCACCACTCACTACCAATCTAGAGAATCAAAACTTTCAATTTGGATTTTCGAGAAATAAATGGCCTAGTGGTAAGGCACATGACTTCCTCACAAGAGGTCTATTGTCAAACCTCACCCGGTACACATTTGGTGGGGCCAGGGAAAGCATTCGGAAACAGTCACTGGGATACCCCGGTCAGGCCGTGTACATATGAGTCAAACACTCGCCCTCCCGGCGTAACCATAACAGGAAAAACCTCATTTGTTCACCCATTTAACTCGGTTAANCAAATTAAGCATATACGGCATAAGTATATATATGTTTATCACTAGACAACAATCAAGTATTCAAGATGATAAGCACATATAGGCATTGATAACATAACTTCCTTTATTCATGAAAAGCCTATGCATCCCAAAGCGTGCACTCGCTTTATATCTCCGGCACACAAGGAAGGACGCGGTGGGAAGGAAGGAGCCCTAGCCTCTGTCCGGCCGAATTGGACCTTAACTCGAAAAAGAAAGGAGATTCTATTTCTTCTTCCAAGCCCTATGACTCACTGAAACGACGGCCTCGCTCTTTCTAATAAAAAAAATAAAAAATAAATAAATAAATAAATAAAAAAGGCGAAGCGCCGGTTTGAAGTGGCGATCGCTTACGATTCCTAAGAAAGAAGAACTTCCCCTCTATCATGCATCTGAACTAAAATAATCGAATTGCCATACCATGTATGTACATTTCTTATTTCATACACCTAAACAACAATTAAAAACAATACGCATTTCATCAATATGATATCAGAATGATTTATAGAAATGATTTCAACGCGACTGGTAATTTCGTTAACTTGTGAATTGAATTAATGGATAATGAATTGAATTAATGGCTAATAAGAAATTTGTATGCAATACGTAGCCTAATGAATTGAATTAATGGCTAATAAGAAAGAGATGCGAGTTACCAGGACTTGAAAAATGAAGGATCTGATGGTGGTGGTAGAGGGTGGCGGTGATGGAGGTGGTGGAGAGAGAAAATTAAAAGAAAAGTAATTATGGGATGAAGAGGAGGGTAAAATAGTCATTTTGGACGTCACCAACGTGAAAAGTTAACGAGCGTTAGGCCAAAAAACCATTTTTGCATGAACAGTAACCCACAAAGGGTATTATTTGCAAAACGAAACCTGCTCAGGTACATTTTTTGCATTTTTTTTGTATGAGGACAATATTTGCATTTTTGCCAAAAGTTATGGACATTTTTTGCAGTTTACTCAATATAAAATGTGCAAATCATTTAACATTTATAAACTACCGTTTAAAAATTCCCGCTTATTTTGATATGCAACATTTCTTAATTCTCAAAGAGTTAAACTAATTACTCTAGTTAACTTGAATTCAAAAAAGGAACTTTATGACGTCTTTATCCATAAGACCAAACAACACATAATTAGAAGCAAAGAATTACTTCTAAAGTTTTTGGTTGAACAACAAGAAAAAAGTATTACTTTTAGAGCACAAGTTGCACTAAAAGTTATAAGACGGTGTTATAACAAAAAGCATTGGTACGCCAGTTTTTTTTCTTCTTATAACTCAAAATTCATAACTTAACCTAAAATTAGCCTCCCTCATCGCTCAAGTTATATGACACCTTCAAGCCTCACGAGTTATCTTTTTCATCTATTCAAATAAAACACAAGTTTCACATTTGGCCTCCTAAATAATAGCATCATTTATCAGATCCATCCCCTTGGTGTTGACCGTAATCATCTTCATGTGCTCGTTCTTTGTTTGATCGCTGATTAATTGCACCCTCGCCTAAGCCTCATTTCTTATTTCTTCCATCTTCACCTCTCGGTCTAAAGCGAGTTGTTGTTGAAACATTTCTTGTGAAGAAGAAGTGGCTGATGAGCTTGAAGATCGTTGACTTTTTGACTTTCATTCTTTGCTGAGTGGATGCGGCCAAGCATCTCTCCAAATAGCTCGGGTTCTTCTCCGATTGGCCGTCACCGGGTTCTTCTTACATGTGTCAGATCGGGATTCAACCCTTTATGTTTGTCTTTTTGGTGAGGGGAACTTTTACCCTCATTGTCATAATACAAGTCTTCAACACGCTTCTTCAAATCTTCATCGTTTGCAACAATGAGCCTCATTGTTGGTTAACAATCGCGTTATACTTTATGACTTCTCGGTTCGTGGGGTCAACTTTATAGTCAAACATATTTTTGAAACAAGTTATGTATCCCTTTTCGTGGCTTGGTCATTGTATTCGGCAAGAATTTTGTACAAAAATGTCTCATCGTTTTGGTTGGTGCCCGTGTTTGGATCCTCAGAAAAATGTAACGAACATTTTGCCACAAGTAACTCTTCGGTTTGACTCCACGGCATACGAGTTATTTCCAATTTCTTTTCTCATTCTTGAAGGTTTTTTTTTCCTTTGCCACGTTTTTTGGGTGACGACGGCCCCTCGGCTTCAGATTGTTGGGGTTGTGGAGATTTTTGTTGGGTTTGTTTGTGTTGTTGTTGAAAAAATTGTGGTTTGTCTAGTTGTTGGGTTTGTTGGGTTTCTTGGTATTGTTATTATGAAATTTGGTTTTGTCGGAGTTGCTGTTGAAGTTAACATTTACGAATAGTTGAAGGTTCTCGGACGTAGCAAACAGGTTAAAGTTGGTAAACTAGTTTGAGATTTGGTATGATGTACCAAAAGATGGAAGTTGGTTGGATTTTGAGGTAATGGAATTTGCGGATGATGGTGTGTTTGGGTTAAATGAAGATGAGGAATTTGATATTTGATATTTGATTTGCGGGTTGGAGAGCCTTTGATTGATCCATGAAGATTGATCAGGATTCATTTTTGTGAGTTAGAGGCAGAAATAAAGAGAAGTTTTGTTAAGATGTGTCGGTCGAAGTGTTGTGTTATACATTAGTGATTTAAGGGATATATATCTATACAACATTATAACGCATTTGGGACTATTCTATAATTAGAAAGGCTTAAAATTCAGACTTTTTTCTTACTTATTATTGAAAGATTTCAAAATTAATTTGTTAGGAAGCAGGTTGGTTAGGAAGCTTGTTAGGAAGCGGTTGGTTGTTCAAACTAAAATTATTTGGGTTAACCATCTCTAATATCTCTACTTATAAAGCATGAAGACAATTAAATGTGTAACCGTATAACGCAAAATATAATCACAGGGTAACCGCAGCCGCATTGCGCGAGTACCGTTCTAATATGTATATACATGTATGATTTTTAAAGGGTAAAAGAGTGTTTAAAATTGTTTTTCTTTTTAAAAACGACTACTTTTAAAGGCACCAATATCCTTTTTTTTTTTTCCTTAATCTGAAAGTTGACCGCTGCATATGAAAAAAAAATAAATAAAAAAATAAACATGACTGATGGCTTGGCTAGTGCCGACGGCGTGAGAACAGATAACCTTAGGTGCGATGTCGTTTGGTGCCATAAGGCCACAACGCGCCCTATAGCACCCATACCTGGTGCTCTTACAGTTACACTAAAAGTTTGACATGAAATTTTACAAAATAATGTACTCTCTATTTCATTTTAGGTGTTAACTTTCTTAATGTTCAAAGCTTTAGAAAATTGTATCAACTACACTTTCAACCACTCAAATATCATATCTATCTACCCATTGGAGTTTATTTTTATTGGTTGAAATGTAAAATGAGTACTTATTATGAAAAATCTTAAAACAAATTTGTAAACACTTATTTTGAGACAGATAGAGTATCATACAGATTGAAGCACAAAACTTAAAAGAGGATAGTCAAAGGATTTTGAGTCACCAACCCTTCACATGTAGGAGAACATGTTCATGTGAAAATTTCAAAGTTAATAGTGGTGAGCAATGTTTTAAAAACCGGTTTTGTAAGTGACCCGGCCGAGCCATCGGGTCACGGTTCAACCGGTTTAACCATGGTTCAACCCGGTTTTTTGCTCAAAACCGCCTTCCGGCCACCTTACCGATTCACGGTTCAACCGGCCGGGTCAACCCGGGTTTTAAAACACCGGTGGTGAGTGTGATGCATAAATAGAAATTAATAGATTTTATTATTATTATTATTATTATTATTATTATTATTATTTTGAAAGGTTGTAAAGCATTAAGCTTTATAATTGAAACTTAAAAGAAAAAATAATAAAAAGAAAAAAGGAAAAAATAAAGTTGATAGACTCTAAAAAAAAATTGATGGTAAATTTAAAATGAATTTATGATTTATGAAAACATTGCAATATAATGAAATGATCATTAATATAAATATTTTTGAATCTTAATAGTAATATAAAAATTATTTTACGCACAAGATGTGTATTTATTTTACGCACAAGATGTATATTAGTCTTTTTTAGTTCTATTTTGAGAGTTTTTACTTTTTAGCCACACCAATTGTTACATTTGACCATTTTCTTTTTACATGCAGTAGACATATAATTAAATGAAAAAAATAAAAATTTAAAATTCGGGTTATTCAGGTCAAATGAAAATCAAACGGAATTCATATTTGGTTAGGTTCAGTTTTCGATTTGAGCTCAAAAAAATTTCAATTCGAATAAACTGAACAACCTGCAAACCGAACCTTTAGTCACCAACCCGAAAATCAAACCGAATTCACCCCTGATCAGCAACCCTTCACGTGTGGAAGAACATGTTCATGTTAACAATCACATGGTAGTAACTATCTATACCTTTTTTATACTTCTTTTATTAAGATAAGTAGGTGATGAGGCCCATGACCTAGCTTCTTCTATCTAATTTAGTTTAAGGACAATATAGATGACCTCCAATATACCTTCCATGGAAAGTAATACAGTTTTCTCAAGGCTATAGATGTGATTGAATGACTATATTTATAAATATATGCAATTGCGCATCACATATGCATAAACAAATATGTTTCTTATATGATCTATATGTTTGGAAGTTAGGTTAGGAATACCTCATTCCTCAACATACATGGTGCAACTGAGGATTCAAGTCCCGTTTGCAGCCATAGGTGTAGTTTAGGTGATGGTGTGCGTTTGTTATTCCGAAAAAAAAGCATTATAGTTTTGAAGAAGTATATATACTAATATAGGTAACTATGATATCTGTATATTACAACTGCGGTATAGCGAACAATTATGTTTATTGGTTTATTGCGCGATATATTTAGTTACAAGTTCTGAACCAGCTTTCAATCTCATGACTAGCATATAATCGAGTTTCTTTTAATAAGAAACTAGTTATAATGCCCGCGTACGCGCGAGTTTTTTTTTAATTTTTTTTTGAATGATATATTTTTATTTCTTAAAAAACAAATAATTTAATCTTTGTTTTGTTTGATTTATGATTTTTAATTATATTTGTTTATTATTAAAGATAATCATTTAAAAAATTTAATCCTATTGTTAGTTGTATCTTATCTATATTTTTTTGTACTTATCTTCTACTTGTGTAGTATATCAACAAAACAAATTTTTAAAATTTTAAATTAAAAAATAATAATTAAAATATTACCTAATAAGAAAATATTCTTTTTTTCTGAAATACGAAAGTACCACTAGGAGTTTTGTTTTATTATATACTAGTTATAATGCCCGCGCACGCGCGGGTTTTTTTTTAAATTTTTTGAATCATATATTTTTATTTATTAAAAAACAAATAATTTAATCTTTGTTTTGTTTGATTTATGATGTTTAATTATAGTTTTTTATTATTAAAGATAATTATTTAAAAATTTTAATCCTATTGTTAATTGTATCTTATCTATATTTTTTGTATTTATCTTCTACTTGTGTTATGGATAAATATAAAATATTATCTAATAAGAAAATAATCTTTTTTTCTAAATAATATTATTACTAAATAAGGTATGGTTTAGTTTTTTTGAAATGGAAAAGTCCCCACTTGGGGTTTTGTTTTATTATATAAGAGATTATATAAAAGATACCATAATATATAAGAATAATTAATTTAGGACTACAATGATAAGAACATGCAAATAAGTTTATAAAGACCTAGGTTCTATTCCCATCCCTTCACATGCTAATGTTGACATCCACAGAATACTATCCATTACATTCATTTTTTATTCTTGTTGTGGAACTATGTATGGCCACAATCTTACGATTCTTTATTTGTTTGGTTTGGTGACAAAACATGATGATGGGTATGAGTCCCCTATATACCTTCACTTGAAAAGTATTTAACTTTTTATATTTGAGTTCAAAAAATGTTCTATACTATGACCTAATTTTACGAAATAAACAATATGTATCATTATATGTCAAAAA
>LBNU01027971.1:20649-37290 GCA_014162995.1 Artemisia annua | reverse complement strand
AGGATTAGCAAAGCTGCTCTCATTGAAGTGGTAAATGAAGAAGTTGTGTCTCTTGGGATCAACCATGAAGAATTGGTAAACAGGGAAGGTGGTGAGAAATTCAAAAGGGCTCAGGAGGCAAAACTTGCGGAGCTCAAACAAAAGAGGGATGCCAAGCTGAAGAAAGCTGCAGAGAACAGACAAAAGAACATTGATAGATACACTTGGATTATGACACAGAGATTAAACCCTGAAACCATCACTGATGTTAAAATCCATGTGAAAACCAATCCTGCAGTACTCACCGTCTTCAGGGGTCAGGACAAACGAAACTTCAAGGTGCATGATCCTTTCAAGATCACTGACTTCGGGATCACTGAGCTCGATGAACTAGCTCCAATCATTTCAAAGAAGAACAATATAGTGGTCCTGAAACTGATGAAGTCCCTAGAAACTCGTTATCATCACCTAACCCTGAAACATAAAGAACTTGGGATTCCCTCTCTAATGCCACCTTCAGTACAAGCCATTCAGGCCATCCCATCTCAGGAAGCATCGTCTCAACCCTCCCAAAGGAAAAGGAAAAGAATAGGTACTGAAGCAGAGATCAAGGTTCCTTGACTTGAATGCGACAGAAGCCTTCCTGAAGGGGTTACATTTGTCAACAACACAGTCCTTGAGCTACCCGAAAGAGGTCTATGCTTCGTTGATGAATTTGGGAACCCCTCTTTTCAAAGATGGTCAGATATCGATAAGGCCGGGGTTAAGGCTATGCTTATGTACTTCATGATGGCTTCTCCAATCAAAACTGCTGCAAACGTAAGGCTCTGCATAGACCTGAAAACAAAGATTGAAGAGCATCCTGAAAAACATGTACTGAGATCCAAAAGAGCTAAGCTTGAGGCACTTGGTTACCACCTCAACATCTGAAGCTGCAACACCTTCCATCCTTGTATTTTTTTGTATTTTGTTAGGAACTGTAATAGCTATCAATGAACAATGATGCTTTGTTTTATCAGTGTCCTCTCAAATTACATATAACACTTGGGCTATTTGTATATCCAAACAGGGGGAGATTGTTGGGTCACTGAATTCCCAAGCTCTCTTAAACTAGGATTTGAACATAAAATAACCTAAGTGTTTAACTACCTTTAACACAATCAAGTCACTGAGTGAACAGTCACTCAGTGAGTCATCTTCAGGATACTTGGGACAAGCTTAAGAAGAAAAGCTTTCCATTCAGTGAGGCGGATTCTCAGTGATTGGCACCTAAGCCGAAGAAGAAGGTGATGGATTCAGTGAGTGATGACAATAACTCACTGAATCCCAAGTTACTCCTCACTGAAGCAACAAAACCTAAAGACTGAAGATTAAAGACATAAAGCCTGAAGAATGGGCGGGATAAAGCGGGAAACATTTGAAATTACAAAGAGTGTCAGTATCCTTGTAAAGTCAAACTTTCTCTGAATGGTGTGAGTTCAGGATGGTGTCATATCTGAACCTCAGAAAGTAGTATTGTCCTATACCCAAAATAGACTTATGTAACAGAGACAAAATACGTAAGTATTTTGTCCCAACTAGGCTGATGTAATCTTTGTCTTTTTCACAACGGTTGTAATATACTTGTGTATATATAGGAGTCATAAGAGAGAGTAAAGGTTGCGGAGTTTGTGCACTTAATGCTTAGACATTCACAAACTAATCTTTACTCTCTCCAAATAGCAACCATCCCTAAGATAGCTTAGTGGGTCTTTTGTTGCTACTTAAGCATAGCTTAAGTTTAGTGAGGAGTAACACCATACCATACTTGTCATTTCAATCCCAAGTGTTGTTCCGCAAACACTTGGGTATAATTCTTTTGATTAATTTCTAATAAAGAGTTAAACGTTGAAAAATCTTGTTTCTTATCTTTTACGTTTTTATTTCTTAGTTATTAATCTTTGCATCATTATTCCATGGAACTTGGTTAGATTAACTTTGTAGTTAACCACTAACCAAGTAAAAGGGACCAACACTAACACGTGAGAGGCTTATTTGGATTGTAAATGGTGATTCAGGTGATTGGATGTATGAAGAAGTGAGTGTGTATTTGTCTTTCAGTGAGTGCATACGTGTGTGCGTTTAATATTTAGATAAGTTTTGGAATCCAAAAAAGGCTAGCGACGCAGCTTGTTGCCCGTTTGTCTTCTACGTCTCAGTAAATCCAAATTAATTCTTGTGTTATATAAACACTTTGGCCAGTGTTGTTTATAGGTTTGAGTGATAAGTGAATGAAAGAGAAGGATGATGTGACTTTAATGTGCCAATTAGTGAGGACCGAGGAGTATTTTAATGGTTAGTAAGCCCAACTAATATGAAACATGAAATTAGTAGACAAATATTTGAGTATTGGCTCAGAAGTCCGATGTTACAATAACTAACAGATCAAATATTTGTGTAACAAAAATGATAGTTCTAATTATAGATTGCTTGAAGTTATTTTTCGTTTACTTGTTTGGTTAT
Organism: Artemisia annua; assembly: GCA_014162995.1. NCBI lineage: Eukaryota > Viridiplantae > Streptophyta > Magnoliopsida > Asterales > Asteraceae > Artemisia > Artemisia annua. Next base: position 34,809 of record LBNU01027971.1, on the reverse strand, counting down.
AATGAATTTGTATAGTGTTCTGTTAAGTACCTAAATATATCTATTTTGGATAAATCCAGTCGAATGTTGGTCATAAACCCATCATGACAAAATATATCAATTAAAATCACCCAATGGTAGATCTTTTAAAAAGTGTAGATATTTCATATGGTCATTTGCTTTTCCTTATTAAATTTTTGCCTTTTTAACAAATTAAACTATACTTTATGCATAAATATATGCTTTACACATCACTTGGATTCATATTGCAGCAAGTGTTTAGTCCATGACGATCTTCATAAGTATATAGAATAACAACTTACATGATATCGATTTTTATTTTAGTGAACATAATAACTATGGGTTCTTCTCATCATTCTTAAATATCACCTAGCATGATCTAGAGCTCAAAGAATGTTGCAAATTGAGTTTATCTTTATCAACCTCATGTCATAAAATGGATAAAGAAACTATATCAAAGTGTATGTCAGCATGACATAAAAGTTTGTGTTAAAACTCATGTGCTTAGCAGGCGACGTGGCCTTTTCGAGTAACCATCGCTATTCAGTCTGCATTTTCGTGTCCTAAACGAACAAGACCGATTCCATGATAACCAATATNACATTCACAAACTAATCTTTACTCTCTCCAAATAGCAACCATCCCTAAGATAGCTTAGTGGGTCTTTTGTTGCTACTTAAGCATAGCTTAAGTTTAGTGAGGAGTAACACCATACCATACTTGTCATTTCAATCCCAAGTGTTGTTCCGCAAACACTTGGGTATAATTCTTTTGATTAATTTCTAATAAAGAGTTAAACGTTGAAAAATCTTGTTTCTTATCTTTTACGTTTTTATTTCTTAGTTATTAATCTTTGCATCATTATTCCATGAAACTTGGTTAGATTAACTTTGTAGTTAACCACTAACCAAGTAAAAGGGACCAACACTAACACGTGAGAGGCTTATTTGGATTGTAAATGGTGATTCAGGTGATTGGATGTATGAAGAAGTGAGTGTGTATTTGTCTTTCAGTGAGTGCATACGTGTGTGCGTTTAATATTTAGATAAGTTTTGGAATCCAAAAAAGGCTAGCGACGCAGCTTGTTGCCCGTTTGTCTTCTACGTCTCTGTAAATCCAAATTAATTCTTGTGTTATATAAACACTTTGGCCAGTGTTGTTTATAGGTTTGAGTGATAAGTGAATGAAAGAGAAGAAGGATGATGTGACTTTAATGTGCCAATTAGTGAGGACCGAGGAGTATTTTAATGGTTAGTAAGCCCAACTAATATGAATCATGAAATTAGTAGACAAATATTTGAGTATTGGCTCAGAAGTCCGATGTTACAATAACTAACAGATCAAATATTTGTGTAACAAAAATGATAGTTCTAATTATAGATTGCTTGAAGTTATTTTTCGTTTACTTGTTTGGTTATAATGAATTTGTATAGTGTTCTGTTAAGTACCTAAATATATCTATTTTGGATAAATCCAGTCGAATGTTGGTCATAAACCCATCATGACAAAATATATCAATTAAAATCACCCAATGGTAGATCTTTTAAAAAGTGTAGATATTTCATATGGTCATTTGCTTTTCCTTATTAAATTTTTGCCTTTTTAACAAATTAAACTATACTTTATGCATAAATATATGCTTTACACATCACTTGGATTCATATTGCAGCAAGTGTTTAGTCCATGACGATCTTCATAAGTATATAGAATAACAACTTACATGATATGGATTTTTATTTTAGTGAACATAGTAACTATGGGTTCTTGTCATCATTCTTAAATATCACCTAGCATGATCTAGAGCTCAAAGAATGTTGCAAATTGAGTTTATCTTTATCAACCTCATGTCATAAAATGGATAAAGAAACTATATCAAAGTGTATGTCAGCATGACATAAAAGTTTGTGTTAAAACTCCTGTGCTTAGCAGGCGACGTGGCCTTTTCGAGTAACCATCGCTATTCAGTCTGCATTTTCGTGTCCTAAACGAACAAGACCGATTCCATGATAACCAATATTAAAAAGGTATAAAATTATATTACACGTCTACAATATAAACAATAGCATTTAAATTGTGTGACAACCATCTTCAACATACTATATACATTGTTGGCAAATAGAATAGCATTGTGTTTCATGTGTACTTAAAAATGTACTGTAGTCAATTTCTACAAAAGTAATCGACTTAAGAAGAGCGCAAACAATTTTTTACACATTACAAAACGATTATAATATGTTAATTAAAAATTATTGGATTGAAGAAAAGGTGTAGGGTGGGACAGTAGGTTATAGCTGGATAGAAAGTGAGCACTAGAAATCTAGCTGTATAAGTCTCCCCACAAATCAAGGAACACAAAGTGTTTGATTTGTTGAATACGATGAGATTTTAGGTATGAAAAATAAGACACAAAATGCATGTAAATTCTCTAAACTTGGCTTTGTTTTCAAGTTATAAAAAATGTAGTAGAAGAATCCTCATATATTTTGTTTTAACAAGATGTTTTATTTTGTTATAAAAGCTCAGTGTAAAATATTTGATGATAATTAAGTTGAGGGCTTTGAACATGTGTTGATGATAACAATAAAATGTGAAAAGAGGCTATTTGACCAAAAATAAAGTAACTTGAAGACTTTTTGACTTATAATAAAGTGATTTTCTTATTTAAGTGAATATTTTTCTAAACTAACTTAATAAATTTGCATTTAACAAAATTAAAATTTCTTTCAAGCAAAGGGACGACATGATAGATCACATTTGGTAAGAGTTGATTGGAGGATGATCATATAAGTACAAAGGTGCAAATGATAATAATGAAAAAAAACATATAATACAGAATACATATATACAGGGGTGGCAATTCGGGTCGGGTTCGGGTTGGCGGGTTCGGGTTGTCAGGTTGGCGGGTCAGAAAACCTCAACCCGAACCCGACCCATTTAAATCATCAGGTCAGCTACGTCAACCCTAACCTGTTTACACGTAACCCGAACCTGACCCATTTAACCCGTATATATACTTGGGTTGACGGGTTAAATAGGTTACAAGCGTTGAATATGTTAAACGGGTTTCGGGTTGACCCATTTAACTCGTTTTATATACAAAAGTTAGCACATTACACGAGTTAATTGGGTTAAACGGGTTAGCGGGTCGACCCGTTTAACCTATTTAACCCATATAATTAAATATAAATAAATTTTAGTTTAAGAAAAAAATCTTAAACGGGTTGGCGGGTCGACCCGTTTATTTTATTCCCAACCCGAACCTGACTTGTTTAATAAACGGGTTAGATATGTCGACCCAAACCTGACCCGAAATCTATTTAGCTCAACCCGCACCTATTAATTCTCGTGTCGGTTTCAGGTCGGGTTTCGTGTCGGGTCAGAAATTGCCACCCCTACATATATATATAAAAGCTACGTGCTTTTTAATGTCTTGTTGTCATCATTAAAAACTATAAAGACATCATAAATGGCAAGATGATCGATACATGACATACGGGTCAATTTCTTGTGTTTATCTTATATTCTTATTTCTTTTCACTTCCTAGTTGTAGCATATTCGACATCGTTAATTGCCACAACTCGATCGCATTCGTACTTGTTTGATCGGCTTTCAGTCGAATCAAGTTTTAACACGTATACTTAGTATCAAAAGAAATTGACGAACTACAAATGTATATGATATGTTTGTAGGAGATTTGGGTTAAAATACATAAGTATCTCAAGTGTCTTGTTTTCAGACACCTTATCGGTTTTATAATAAAACAAAATTAAAGATGAACCATAAAAAACTAAGACAAATCATTACCCTAATTACGCTTTTCCTTGATTGGGAAATGAAGCGAAAATAAGTTGTCATCCACTACTATGGTCACTCGTCATCAAGCATGTTGAGTTGTTGACAATGTTTAAAACTTAGTTTAATCAATCTACTTCAGAACTAACTAGACGAGTATTTGTGCATAATGACGGAACTTACAACGGCAAATAATTGTTTGGTGTAACGTTTATGTATACAACATAAAATGATCAAAATGTGATTGAAAAATATTGTAACATACGATAATTCAACTGAAAATGACATATCTTGATAAAACGAAATATACCAAACACCCATATTAATCTTTATAAGATGTATCATTATGCATTTTTAGCACGAGTTGGTGATTTGAAAAGAACGGATGAAGTGTCTTTTGTTCAAGTTATATTGAGAGGGTGAGTTTGCTTCTTAGATGTACGCGACATAATTTAGGTATTCAATCCTTTAACTATTTTCAATTCCTAGGCTAGTTTTATGACTGTTTACTTAGTGGTTTACAAATTTAAAGTAAATGCATAAACACAAACTAAGTTGTACCACTTTTGTACAACTATTTTAATCCAAGCAAATGGGGGATATATTGCCTTCAATCTTGATTTAGATAAAATCAAATCTAGAATTGCACTTGTTATTATTACCATACGACTACTCACGCGAAACAGTGACATTGCATAGCAGCGTTAGTTTGTGTAAAATTTTTATAAATATTGGTGTGGATTAAATGAGAGTGAAAAAAATTGATAGTTTAAATTGTAATTAAGTATTTTAATTTTAATAGATTAAATTGACTTTTATAGGTGGAAAAATATTTTAGTTTAATAATTTATTTATTTTTTAAGTTTTAATAAAATATTGTTCTTTTTATATGCAGTATAAATATATGAAAAATAAACTAAAAATATTGATTGAACACAGCAAATAAATAAGAATAGTGTAAGATTTGAAAAACATATATTATTAATTAAGATGAGTTTGAAGGGTTTAAAATACGTGAAGAATCTTGGCACATGGTGGGACTGAGAGAGTTTTGTTGTTCATAAGCCTTTACACTTTGTTTATTATTGGAGTTCTTAAGTAGTTGATGCACAACTCCTTTTCACAAATCAACAACCACCATGGAAATTCAGACTCCAATTTCTATATTGATAGTTGTCATTTTCTTTTCTTTTTATATATCCAAAATACAAGAATTTGTCATTTCATCGTTAGTTTAATAGTTTCTAAATTGTTGGTTCACCATTTTGTTTTGTAGGTGTGTTGCAGCTGCAGTGCTGCACTACATTGTTGTGTGTTAATCGGTGTAGCTTCACTACACTATAATAGTTTCTAAATTGTTGGTTCACCATTTTCTTTTTGTTTATATTATTTGAATTATTTTGATGTTAAGGTGTGACTGATTCTATTAAAAAAATAATAATAAATAAATAAAAAAATAAAAAATAATAAAAAAAAAATAAGTACCTTGGATATTAAACAGATAATATAAATGTTAGGAAAAAGAGAGTATTCGTATGTTTGGCGAAAAGGATTAGACTTGGAGCTTATATTATAAGCTGGAAGTTGAAACTTACATATTTATAAAGTTGTTTGGCAAATTATTTGGAGATGAAACTTATTAATGTAAAATCGCATAAAAATACAATAAATTAAATTTAGATATATATTTTCAGCTTTTACATGATAATCCACCGTATTTTGAAAAGTCTTTAAGCATTTTACTAACTATAAGCCCTAAAAACCTGTTTCAATTGGTTTAAGTTTATTGAGGCTTATGGATTATAAAAGCTTTCATTAGCCTGTGTGACAAAAAAAACTTATTTTACAAGTTAGTTTATTTTTAAACTCAAGCCTCTATAAGCTCCTATAAACACACGCCAAACACAACTTATATATGTTATGCAATTGAGAAATACAACTTACTCATATTGCTTACTACAAACTTTAAGTTCGATCGTGAAACACTAGATCATAAATTTAAATCAAGCATATGTAACAATTAAGATGAACAAGAGAGACATGCGATAAACAAAGAAAGATCCAATTAATACACGGAAGCTTTCTTTCTTTACCTAACTTTATAACGTTGAGTTTACACAGAAGATAAAATCTTTTGAATCTTCATCTTGTCTCTCATCTTCATTCCGTGGATTTTCCCCACTATGAGGATTCACAGTTGGTTCGACCCTATTGCCATGAAGTTCCACGTACCTCAAACTTAACATCCTTCCTGGAAGCTGTTGCATCAACACCTTGGAGAGTATCCTTATGTATAAGACTCTCATTAAACATCACATCCCTACTTATGATTGTTTTCGGTTTGACATCATTCAACCTCCATAATCTATACCCCTTCACACCATCAAGATACCCTGAGAATATGCATTTTATAGCTCTAGGCTTGAGCTTCCCATAATTCTTGTGTCAATACGCAAGTACGCAACGCAACAAAATATCCCCAACATCTCATGATTCGCAGGATATCATGACCATACTCCATAGTTGTCTTCTTCCCCAATGATGTAGATGAAGACCTATGGATTAATTTTTGTTGTTATTGTCGTTGTTTCAACATAGAACAAATCTAGCAAATCATGCTGAATCAATAAACAACTAACCTTGTTCAAGAGCGTCATATTCACTCATTCAGCCAAACTACATTGTTTTGGAGTTCCTGCAACTGCTAAAAGCCTAGCTATCCTAATCTCTATGCACAAGTTATCCTAATCTCTATATACATAGTTTCTCCAGTTTTCTCTATGTCTGGTTTTCAACCAACTGATTCCACTCATTGAACTTGTTGAATGTCTCATTCTTATTTCTAAAAATATGAATCCAAGCCCTCTTTAAAAAATCATCAACAATCGATAAGAATCAAGACAACCACTCATCGGTTCCACTCGAGAGGGACCCTAGAGATATGCATGGATATATATAGTGTATAATTCTTTCTGTCGTGTGATGACCTCGACCAAGACTAACACTGGTCAATTTTCCTAAAACACAATTTTCTTAGAATTCGAGCTTACCTAGACCTTTCTTCCCCAACACCTCTCTTTTTTCCAATTCATGCAAGCCTGCTTCACTAATGTGACCGAGGCGTCTGCTAGACCTGTGCAAGACTCTCATTTTCTTGTATACCAACACTAGCTTCATCAGATTCAGCCCAACCATCCACGGAATAATTTTCCTTCATAGTCATGACAAAACCATCAAAGAACCCTTGATCACCTATACTCTTCCATTTTGCATCTTCACGGGTGTAACCCTCTTTATTCACGTGTTTGTTCGTTATGTGATAGGAACCACCAAAGTCCACCATGTTCTATTCCTTAAGTCCGTACTAGATCATAAATTCACAATCATTCATGGATTAAAGGCAAGGAGTTTGATTTTAGCGAGCGACATTTCAAATCGTACCCTAGTAATTAAATCAACAAACAACATATATCGGGTGCGGTTAGACACTTGATGGCTATGGATGCAACTACACATGTGTACGTCGTATTTATAAAATGATTAAAACTTATACTCTATTTGGTTATATTCTTAACACTCTGATCACTGATAAGAAAAAAAGAAAGAACAAAAACTACGGATTACGAGCTCAATTGAGTATGTTGTACTATAAAATTAACTAATATAAGTGATGCATTGAAGTATTGAACATCAATCAAGGATTATGGACGATTGTTTAGACACTCTAGATTATGCCTTGCAAAGCAAGCCAAAAACTGGTTGCTGTTGTGATCAAAACCAGATCATATGATGAGGTTAATTTAAAGGTATATCCTTAACACTCTGATCACTGATAAGTAAAAAAGAAAGAACAAAAACTACGGATTAGGAGCTCAATTGAGTATGTTGTACTATAAAATTAACTAATATAAGGAGGGTTTTCAATCATTGCACACATCACCGGGTTGTACGGTTTGCCCAACCCTTTCCCCCTTGATGTGACAATATAGGGAGGATTTGTATAACACAACCCTTTAAAAATTTGTACGGAGAATATTTTTACTAATATAAAGATTTTTTTTTTTTTTGTTTCAACTATAAAAGGGTTCTTTAAGTAGCTTACTTTTTTTTTTTTTTGAACGGCGGGTTAGTTGTTAGATGTTAGTTGTTAGTTGTCGGCTCGAGTTAGTGTCGCATCCTCGGGCAGAGATACCAACCACGAGCCTCTCCTTAGAAATAACCCCACTCCTATTCCCGATTCACCTGATATCATAATTACCTTTGCCTTTCCATCATTTTTAAAGATACAATCGTTCCTACTTAGTTGCGTGATTTTATGTAGCTACGAAAAGGTAATATCACGATTGACGCAAATAGGCGAACCTTCCCAGTCAATCTGAATACCAAGTCAGATACGAGTAATAACCTTTCTGTTAATACCAATTCCATTTACTTTGAATATGACTACGTATTGACTTGGACTTCCAAATATTGATAAGTCAACTCAACATAAACTTCTACCCAACTTACAAATTATGTGGCAGAATTTATTAGATACTCAAGAACTAAAGTTTATAATTTAGTCACTAGTTATAGATGTGTAGATTTTTTAATATATCTGATTGATTTGCCTTCAAGTTACTTTTTAATATATCTGATTGAGGTGCATATATGTTAAGGGAGGTGATTTGCACACTCCCTTAATTGATTGGTACACTCTAAATTATAGTGTTTTGACGTTTATACTCTCACAGAGTAAAAATGTGTAAAGTAATGTGATGGTATAAATGTCAACACACTCTAATTTAGAGTGGTGTGTCAATCAATTCGAAGAGTATGCAAATCACCTCCCATATGTTAACTATCAAAACTCGATTTTGAGAATTTGTAGGGATACCGATTATTGCCAACCAATTTAACGAGGCCCCTTGCGATATCAAGTTAAATGAATCTTTCTTCCATAACGTTATTAGACCATATGATCTACATGAATATCTCTTACACCACACACGATAACAGAACAATGCATCGACCATTTAGGTTTATCGACAAATTAAATGTTAGTCAATTTGGACATTGTGTAAATGTAGTACTAAAGTACTTAATACGTACGAGCTGGCAAAAATGGAAAACAACCATATGTGTTTTATAAAGAACAGTGAGACATAATGTAGGGCAAGACAATGGTAGCCAAGTAAGAGTTGCCCAATATTTGCAATTTTGCATAGACAAATTGTTTGGTTTGATTTCTGTCCAAACACGTACCCTTGAAGTATTGAGACAATGCTATTTATTGATTTATTCAACAATCAATGTGATTTTTATATTCTAAGTTTTGTTTAGTTAGTATTCTAAACAATTGTGTTTAAAAGCTTGTCTATATAAACGCTGTTTCTTTTTAATATATTTATCATACGTATTCATTAATCCAGTAGACAAAAGTAGAAACGAAAATATCAACTAAAGTATCTTCTAAGTAATTACTAGCTGAAATAGTTTCCATATAAATAAATAAAAATACACATTAGGAAATTTTGACCAAAAAAAAATAAGTATACACATAAGGAAATTTTGACCATATAATTCTCCATATTTTTACTAGTCACATATCTCTCCTTTTTTGACCTTTGTTTTTCATTTACTTGTTCGAAGTAGCGTCCATTGAGAATGTTTCATTATTTAAAATCTAATTAATAGTATCTTTATGTTCAAATATGAACCACAATGACATTTTCAACACGGATAAACCGATCAGAGTTACATTGATCTCCACCATGCCAACTTGGTTTAATATCATAGTACATCATGTCAAATATGTCAACTGGACATACATATCCTAAGTTTCCCAAGTTGCATTACATTTGGATAAACTTACAAATTGCGTAATACGCTATGACATATAGGCATGACCAGGGGGCATTCGAGTTATCAACGCCAACTGACACAACAAGCAGATCTAACTAGTTTAGGGTGTTTGTTTGAGCTTATTACTCGCTTACGAGATTATGTGTTTTCAGCTTATTTAAGATTTATGGATTTATATAAGTTTACTGTTTTAGCTTACACAAGCTCATACGTTTCAAATAAGCCATAAAAAGTTAGCTTGTGAAACAAAAGCTCATAAACCAAAAGAACAAACTCAAACAAACACCCGCTAAATCATATTAAAGAATCGGCGTAGTTGCTTAGCTATTTACCTTCATCAACTTAAAGTTGCGTAACAAAACAAAGGAGTGTTAAGTAGTAAAACACTTGTGATTATCATTATTAAAATGTGAAAAAGCAAATTTGAGTTCTTCTTTCCAGTATAAACAATCTTGAAATTAGAGAAGAGAAAAATAACCTAATAACTGAAACCGAACGTAAAAACCGATTTAACCAAACCGAATTAATCGAACCAAATGAAAAACCAAACCATTAATAACCAAAACATCATTATTTTTTTATTTCTTTTGAAAGGTTATAACCAAACCATTGTTAACATATCTTTATTGTTTTGGTTTGATTTCTATCCACAACCAAACCATTTATAACTGAACCAAATCTTTATGCATGTACATTTTTATTCATATTAAATTGTTCAAACTATATCACTCATTTTTTTCTTCGATTTTTTATTCACCCTTAGCCTTTCATAAAAACCAAAACATAAGCATGTTATTACATTTGATCATATGACGTTCATTTAAATTGTTTATCGAAACATATTTTGTAAATATGAAATATTTAATGAGCTACGGAGTATAATGTAATGAATGTATTGCGTGTTTTTCATAGTAATCAAGCGTCTTCAATCTATTCGACATAGCTTAAACAGTTGCGTCAAATTTGTTGGGCAAAATTTACACGAGCCCAACAAACGTTGGTTAACTGAATTGACCGATTAACCGAACCACTTTAACCGTCTTAACCAATTAACCAAACCGTTATTAATCGTAACTGAACGGTTTTAATTTTTAACAACCGAACACTAATATGGTTCCGTTTTAGCCAATAATCGAACCAAACTGAACCATGCTCATCCCTATCTGAAATGGTTAAATAACTTAAATCTCTATCTTAGGAAACAATATAAACCCTTTTCCCAAATTGACCAAAAATGTCAATTTCCACACACACCAAATCTCATTCTCATTTTCACCACCACACCAATCTTTTATATAAAGCCAACATTTCCAACCCACACTTTTTCTAAATCTCCAATCCAATAACCAATCCTACCCATTCCAACCCACCACCATGTCATCATCATCCAACCACCATAAACCACCACCATCACCACCACCAGCACCACCATCACCACCACCAAACGTCACCACCACACTCTACCACACCCATATCGGAATATTCGCTCTAACATGGTCAAAAACCTTATTCAGCCGCTCACTCCACCTCCATCTCCTCCCTTCCACCACCACCACTGAAGAAGATGACACCACCATGACCACCACTACTAAAACACCTTCTTTTCATATCCAGATAAAACCCTTTATTTTCTGGAATAAAACTGGGTCAAAAAAGATCCAAATAGCAAACAAAACCAATAACAAAGAAAAAGATTATGTTACTATATATTATGATCTTTCAAGGGCTAAATTTGGGCAGGGCCCAGAACCCATTTCCGGCTACTACATCGCCGGAATATTCTCCGGTCAGGTAACCCTTTTGGTCGGAGATTCACCCAAACAAGCCTTGTACAAGACCAAGTCAAACTCGCCGGAAAAGACCCAGATGACCATTCTCCGGCGAGAACATGTCGCCGGAATCTGCCATAAAAAGTACACCACGAAAGCCACTTTTCGCGGGAAAGTGCATGAGATTTGTATAGACTGTACACGTGTCAGCACAGGGGATGACTCCAGGCTGTGTTTTAGTGTTGATGGGAAGAGGGTTCTTGTGGTGAAGCATTTGCAATGGAAGTTTAGAGGGAATGAAAGAGTGGAGATTGATGGTGTTCATATTCAAGTCTCATGGGATGTTCATAATTGGTTAAATGATTATGATATTGAAAATAATGATGATTATGATGGTGGTTATGCTTTGTTTATGTTTAGATTTGAGAAAAGTGGGTTTGATTATCATGAAGATGATAAGTATCTGGCCCGACTGAACGGGTCGGGCCACGGGTTTGGGTCGGGTTTCGGGTCAGGGTTTGGGTTCGGGTTTGAAATGAAGAAAATGAAAAAGGGTGTGTTGAGACGGGCGAAAAGCTCGTCGAGTAGCTCCTTGTCGAGCGCGTCGTCTGGGTGTGGCTCGGTGATGGAGTGGGAGAGCGTCGAGGAGAACGAGCTTAAAGGGCCTACGGGTTTTTCGTTGTTGGTTTACGCTTGGAAGAGCTGATTCGAGACTCGAGAGGGCGAAAATGGTTAAAAAGTAGTTTTTTCGACATTAAGTGTACAGTGAAATTGGTTGGGTTTATTTTTTGTTTCGAGTTTGGTTATTTTTTTTACCCGTTTGAGATTTATTTTGTTGGGATAGTTTGATTCTTTGGTTAGGGATTTTTTGTTACTTGATTGGTGTCATTAACATGAATACTTGTAACAAAGAGAAGAGAAATTCATTCATCAATGTAATATAAATAGATCTTTTTGCATATTTGGTAAAAAAGATTAAAATATATTTGTTTGTAATACAATCCACATTTCATTTACATTTCTTCTGTTTTAAACTTTTAATCACAAATCTCTGCAGGCAAAAATAGGTTCGACACTGATGTACGAGTGGGAGATATTATCGAGATATTTAGCCCCCTTAATTCAAACTATATATATGAGAAATGAATGCTTTCTATATTAGGAAGATTGTTACGTACATGTTTTAGGAGAAAAAAGTTAGAATTATCAATCAATTATGTTATGTTTTGCGGCTTCATTATGACACTAGCAAATCTTGGTGCTATCGGCTTGTGGACCATGATCCCTTTAAAAGAGGAAGAAATTAGTGTCACCTAATATTATGGCGTGTAAAAAAGGCATGAAATTATCACCTTTGATTTTGCTATTTCATAATTTACTAATCAATGATAAAGTGATTACTGAGTAAAGTGTATATAGGCATACATAGAGCAGAACGTGTACAATTTACGCTAAAAAACGTGTCTTATTTGTCATTAAGTGTCATATATAAGTATATAACTACTCATAAAGAAGAGAAAAATAGTTTATAGTTTTTTCCGTATAAAGTAAGTGCAACAAATACCAAAAGATACAAGTCAATAAAATTTCTTATACGGTACAATCATGTCACACGTATTCCTCGAGACTGCCTATAAAACTTTGTAACTCAAGATGAAATTTATTTTTAATTTTTCATTATGTTCACAATCATTAGCAACCCATTATAAAGTAATTATGTACTTATAACATACCTACAGAAACATGGACGAATCTACATTAGAAGTATGGGAGGCGTCACCATAAAAAGCACATTTGTCTAGTATGTGGAAATTTTTAGTTTTGTTTTGGTTGTCTTGATGGTTACTCATGTGTTACCTTCACTCGCTCTTCTTTTAATTTTCACATCATTCCTCTTACCCTCACCTTTCGCCTCTTACCCATCACTCAAACTCCCGATCACTCACTGTTTATATATACCGTATGGTTTTTAAAATCATAAACGCACCACACTCACGTACATACAATGACACGTAAACATACGTTTACCTTCTATTCTTAAAGGTGAACCGGCTTACCATCCAATTCCAACGATGACCTCTCACGCGTAAGAGGGAAAAGGCCATAACGGGCTCACGTGTGACCAAGTTATGAAAGTATCCCTTTACGCATGGTGAGAGCATCCAACCTCCTCACGAAATGTGCGTATGGTTGCGTGTGGAAATGAAAACTCTAGAAATTCACTAGTTAATCAACATGGGCTTTTAGAACAAAACAAAGGAGATTAGATGTAATCGTATTTGAATGTGTAATAAACTTAATTACAAAAAGAAGCAAAAAAAACTCTTATGTCTAGTTCTTAGTCCACATGTAAACAGTAGATATGTACATTTATTCATTTATATAAACAAACAATGAAATAGTTGTTTTGGATATCTGGCATGAGTTGTTTGTTTATGATTGGCAACATAGTATTCGTTTTCTTGGGATTCCATTTTTTTCTTGCCAAACCTCTCCTTCCTCCCAATAATTTACGGTTTCCATTGCATGTGGTGAGGTCCTTGTTTTTATATGGCCCTCTTCTTTTATTTATTTCATTGTTAGTTTGTTACTATTAGTACACCCGTCTTAAAATTATTCTCATTTAGCTTAAAATGGGTTGATATCAATGTCAAACTAAAATTATTAAAAGATCCAATAAACTAATACTAGCCACTTTTTTTTATCAAAAAAAAAAAAAAAAAAAAAAAAAAAAAAAAAAAAAAAAAAAAAAAA